>MDYQ01000060.1:0-103288 GCA_003024175.1 Planoprotostelium fungivorum | reverse complement strand
TTGGTCATTTTCTCTTTTATTCTCGAGACACGGGGACTACATTTAATTCGACTCCTCCTCCCCCAAGGTTTCAAACAAGTTGGCTGACTTGGCTTGGAACTATCTCTATCAGCTCTCTCTTCTATGTATCTAACTATGAACTCACTTTGTTATCGGCTGTCTTCTCGGCAGTATCTCTACGACCTCCTCTTCCTCTCTCAGCTCGATCACCTCTGGTGCTGCTGCTGCCTCTGTCGTCTCTTCTCTCGAAGCTACGGCCTCCCCTGTCGCTGCCACCACGTCCGCGGAACGAGCCTGAATGAATCAGCACCTCATCCATCTACAACAAGCCTCACCACCGAAACCTCCCCTCTTGTCCTCTCTGGGTGGTCTGTCTTCTCTCGGTCCTCTGTCTTCTCTCGGTCCTCTGTCTTCCCTGGGGGCCCTCTCTTCTCTCGGTCCCCTGTCTTCTCTTCCACGTCCACCTATTCACCTCAGAGAAATCTCACACATTCCAACTTCACCATCACCTCTGGAGTATCCTCCTCCCCTGGGTGCATTGTACAGCTTCTGGTCCTGTCTGCGAGGCTTGTCTTCCTCTCCCTCCTCTTCTTCCTCGCCGGTCTCTCCCTCCTTTGCCTCTCCTCCGTCCTTCTTCTCTCTCTCCTTCCTCTCTTCCTCTTTTCTCCTCAGAATGGCCGCCTCGTCTCTCGGCTTTGCGGCACCAAAGGGGTTGCTCTTTCTCGAGTCACCGGAACCATCCTCACTGTTGTCACCGTGGGAGACACTTCTGGGTTGGAGGTTCAGTCTGGGTCTCTCCTTCCTCTCGTCGTCGGTTCTCTGCTTGTTCTCGGGTGTGGCCACGAGTACCTTCAAGTTTCTCTCCTGGAGGGTGATGCCGGTCTGTCCTTGCTCTACAACGCTCTTGAGATCCTCCAAGCTCTCCAATTCAACGTAACCGAAGCCCTTGTTCTGTCGGCTGGGATCGCTGAAGGGTGGAACTCGGACGGAGACCACGTTGAAGTTGAGAGTGGACTGGAAGTATTCCTTCAGTTGATCGGCTGTGACGTCCCAACTGAGGTTGGAGATGAATGCGGTGAAGGGGGCAGCCTCTGGGAAGGGAACGGGGGCGAGGGGCTCTCGGCCTGTGGGGGTGAGAAAGGGCGGGAAAATGATTTGGGACTCACGACGATCGTCTCTTCTGAACTCTCTGTCTCCTCCTCTGTCTCCTCTCTCTCTGTCGTGGCTGTCTCTGAAGCCTCCACGGAAAGAGTTGCCAGAGTCTATGTCTTTCAGCTCCTTCTCTCTTCTTCTCCTCACCTCTCGAGTTGAAACCGCGATCGCGATCACCAAAGGTGTTTCTCTTCTCTCCCTCTTCTGTGTTTCTAGAGTAGTAGGTTCTGGTGGGAATCTCGCTGGGGGCGTCGTTGTTTCTTCTGGCCTCACCACCGGGGGCTCTAAAGTCAAAGTCGTCTCTTCTGCTGTCTGTTCTGTCTTCTCCTCCTCTTCTCTCGCTTCTGTCGCCTCCTCTGAAGGATGATTCACCTCTGGGTGGGTACTCTCTCGTCGATCGACCCTCATCGCGATAATCACGGCGAGGTGCGGCGTCGTCGCGGGGACCTCTGAAGTCGTCTCCGCCTCTGTGAGATTCCCTGGGCCCTCTATCGTGTCTGGGCTCCTCGTAGCTCCTCTCGGATCTGCTGGAGGCAGCGGGCTCGGCTGGCTTAGACTTGGCGCCTGGAGGAGGGAAGTCCTCCTTTCCGCTCAGAGTGGGGAAGTCCTTCGTAACACTGGCAGCTGCGGCTGATATGGAGTCATACGGTTGAATGAGAGGAGACGAAGCGAAAATGTGTTCTCACGTTTAGCGGCAGTCTTGGCCCAAGGAGCAGGGGTGTGCTCTAACGATCATTTAAAATGAGAAGACGGAGAGAGTTGACTCACTGACGACGGGAGTCTCTTCGTCTGCTTCGTCGGCCCAAGAGGTGCTTGGCTTCTTAACGTCTATATCATAATCAGATTAAATGAAGAGAGTGAGTTTACGAAAGGTCGTGAAGAGATCGTGAACTCACCGGTCTTGCTCGCCATATTTACGAGTGTCTTACTAAACTCTCTTCACGAATCTGATCTGATATAGACATCAGACGAGTGGAAATATAATCCTCGTGAACTCACCAAAAACTACACTCAAACGTAGAATGTGGCTGATGAGTCTGAGATGGGCAAGAGATGGAACGGTTCTCTCCTTTTTCTCGAGCCGGGAAGATAAGATATCTTAGTCCATTATCTCTTTCCGCGATTTACAAACTTGTCCTTTGCCACCACGACAGAGACACACTGCAGGATAACGTATATATCACAGAAGATGCATCCTCTTTTCATCGTAACTCGTTGTATTTTATCATCGATACTGCCCACAGATAGACTTCCTTCTGTCTCTGCTCTCTCGCCTTGTGCATGATGCGACTCATATCGGGATGGCAACCTTGGCCGTATAGCCACTTTAGAATGTGCATGTGTCCTTTGAGTGCCGCGATCTCACACAGTTTTCCCGCGTCCCAAGGTACTCGGTGACTGACCAGCCACTTGAGAGCCTCTAAATTGCCAAAGTGTACGACGTTGTTCGAGTCCTTCTCACTCAGCGGCATGCGATGTGTGTGGAGCCAGTCCATGACGTCAGGACCAAAGTCGAGGGCTCTCCGATAGACGGGGCTGTCGATGATGACACCTCTTCGGATGATGAAGTTCAACGTGTGGGCGGGGGTGTAGAAGGTGTCGTCGTCGTTCATCATGTGTTCCTTGTTCAACATCCAGTGCAGGAGGACAAAGTCCCACTGGGAGAGCTCCTGAGCCGGTGTGTTTGGGTTCCAGCCCAGACCTCTGATGTAGAGCCACTCTAACACTTCGATCCTCTTCTCGATCGGCATGAGATTGTAACCGTCCATTGCACTCCGCATGATGTTCTCCTTGAGTTCTTGACCAACGGAATGGAGAAAGTCCAACGCCTCGGCCTGGGCGTGTCGTACGGCGAGATCACAGAGGTCGTCTTTGAGGCAGCCCTTGGCATGGAGCCATCTCAAAATCTCGATCTGGCCGGACATGACTGCGACTTGAGACGCAGAGTTGAGGGAGAAACCGCGATCGTGTAGCCATTGAACGACTTCTAATCTGCCCTCTGAAATGGCCGCGTTCAACATGAGACTATATGACGTCAGGAGGTGAATGTTCATCCGATGACTCACTTGTTGGGGGGACGTCCCACGTCGAAGAGATATTGGATGACTGGCAGGCGCCCCGACGCTGCTGCACTGCGGTACATCTCAGTATCGAGGAGGTCATTGCAAATCATCCACTCCAATGCTTCTATTCTCCCCTCTTCTGCTGCTTTTCCCTTCAGCGTCTTCGTGATGGTCATGCCAAACACGTTAGAGTACCACTCCATCATATCATACCCGCCATCAGGTAGTTGATCATACGTAGCCCAGTATATATCTACATCGTATTTTCCATAAGAGAGGACGAAGAACCGGCGTGAGGCAAATGAGACGGGAATGAGATTGATTGGATCGATGTACGCAACGATCTCGGTCAGAAGGTCACTTGGGACGTCATCCAGCATGAGGCTCGCGATGGAATGTACTGATTCCGACTGCGGACTCTGCTGTTGTTGTTGGGTTCCGAGGGATACTACTTGCAGCTGACACAGAGGTGAATCTGTCAGCGGTTTGATTAGCCAACCGCAGAGCTCGGGCTAGACTGTACCTCGTTGATATGGACGATGAGCGCCGAGATGTCTGTGACTGTCCTCTATGACGTGAGTTGTTCTCAGTTCAAGGGTTGGTATTCTAAAAAATGCGACAACACTCGCGAAAGTGCGACGGGGAGGCATCACACCACATTAAAACGAATCAACATGCCGAAGCACGATGTTATGTCACCAAAGGCCATAGCCAATCGTATCAAAGCGAAAGGACTCCAGAAGTTGAGATGGTACTGTCAAATGTGTAGCAAACAGTGCCGTGATGCAAATGGTTTCAAATGTCACGTAGAATCAGAGTCACATCAGAGGAACATGCTTCTGTTCGCAGAGAAACCTAGCAAATACATCAACACCTTTTCGAAGCAATTCGAATCGGGAATGATGTCCATCATAGCCAACAACTTTAAGAGCACACGCGTTCAAGCTAACGTAGTGTATCGAGAGTACATCAAAGACAAGACACACATTCACATGAATGCAACACATTGGGTGACTCTAACTGGTTTCGTTATGCATCTCGGAAAAACCGGTAGATGTAAGGTGTGTAGAGGTCTTATCCATCTTTACGTGAACGATTGAACATTTTGTAGGTGGAGGAAACTCCTAAGGGCTGGTACATCACATACATCGAGAGAGATCCCGTTCTGTTAGAGAGGCAAGCTGCTGCGGAGAAGAAGGAACGTATGGAATTGGATGATACGGAGAGGGAGAAATTGGACATCGAGAGGAGAGTCAAGAACGCACAGCAACACTCCACCGTCACCGACGTGAGTCGTTATCTATCCATGATCTCTTAACTGTGTGAGATTGACTCAGATGGCAGGTCAAACCCACCGAAATGAAGCCGATAGACAGGCCCATTGGCTTCTCATTAGGATTGGGCAGCAAGCTCCCCACCCTCGCGAAGCCTATTAAGAAGATAGAGGTTGTGGAAGAAGAGACGAACGGAAAAGAGGAAGCCATGGAGGCTGAGCCCATCGAGAAGGTGATCACTCATCTCGCATTTCAATTTAAAGTCTACCTTCTGACCGCGATTCAGGCGCCAGTGATAGAGATACCATCTACAACGAACAACTATGCAGACACCAAGTGGGATCAGAAGGAGAGGAAGGAGGAGACCATAAAGAAGACGACCAACGCGATGGAAGACATCATGATGGAAGAAGAGAGGAAGAGAGACCGAAAGAACCGAACGGACTACTGGTTGAAAGAAGGAATCGTCGTCAAAGTCATGAACAAGAGACTGAAAGACGGAAAATATTACAAGTGAGATGACATCATCACCATCACGAGACAGATGACTGAGAAGAATGCAGGGAGAAAGCCATCGTGAGAGAAGTCATCGACAAATACGTCGGAGTCGTCCAGATGATCGAGGGAGGAGACAAGATCAAATTGGACCAAGACCAGCTGGAGACCGTCCTCCCTTCTTTCGGTGGAAAAGTGTTGATTCTCAACGGAGGCTACCGAGATTTCGAGGGCACACTGCAGTGCATCGAAGAGGACAAGTTCAAGGGACAAGTCAGAATCGACAACGGTCCTTATCATGGGAGAACGGTGTCTCTGCCTTACGAGGACTTCAGCAAGTTGTATACACAATAAATAGATAGACGAAGGTGTGATGGACGATGGGCTTTATGGAGAGGGTGGAATGGTGGAGTGATGAGAGTGTTGTATGTCTAAGATTCAGTGTCCTGCGATGACGGAACATGAGATCACCTCTGAGGTTGAGTGATATGAATAGACAGAAGCCCGTCGATATGTGTTTCGTGTCTAGTCTACGAAGCACACGCAGTGACTTTAAGTTGATAGTCGATCCCCTGCGAGATGAAGCTTCATCGATCACCACCGTCTCACGCCAAACCTTCTAAACCCCTTTAGAGTCTGACTCGTACACATAAACGAGCCTCTTGGGCGGATGTGTCACCCTTCTGACGTCGCCAGAAATGTGGAGGAAATTTGGGAAACAGCCTAGAAAAAGCAAAGAAGAAGGCTAAATTGTCGATTGGGTTCACAATTTTCATTGTTTCAGTTTCTGGCAAACGCACAACACACACCAACATGAACGTCTATAGAATCACTACTTCATCGTATATCTCATGGTCTTCTCTCTCGAGCTCCTTGGCGTGAGGATCAGCAGTGCGATCAAGTCCAATGAGGCCACGGCCTCAGATGCTTCTACCGAACAAGTCGTAGAGGCTAAGTCCACCCTCCTGGAGGCATCCCTGGAAGATGGCAACGCAATGATCCCAGATCAAGCTCAGGATGAACCTGTCCGAGCAGAGGCTCAGGTAAGACCACCACCGACATCCACAACTACTCACACGAACAAACAGGGAGACTCATCTTTGGTATCTTCCAAAGACATGCAGAACACCGAAGATCATGATCATATGGTTCGTCCTCTTAACTTCTCACGTCTCATATCTAAATGTGCCGCAGGTGCCCACCCCGGAGAGCTCCCATGCCCTCCAAATCGAATTGAAGAGGACTGAAGACATGTTTGACTTTGTCACCAGACTCTTCTTGACCGAGAAGGAAGGACACGCACAGACACGCCTCATGCTCTCTGATATGACGGCTCGTTACGAAGCACTCTCCAAACTTCTCGAAGAGCACCTCCAGGCAGCTAAATCCCAGGAGGAAAGAGAGAAACCCCACCAACAGCTCATCGAACAACCCTCCTCCGATCTGGACAGCTCTCATATCGAACTTCATGCGAATGAGACACTCACCAACGAGACTTTAGAAGTCCCCACCACGGAAGACCTCCCTCCCGCTCACATCGTAGACGGAGACAACTCTGAAGCCCAGGAGGTACGGCTCGTCCGTGGACTTCGCATCTTCTAACAACCACAGGTTGACAGCTGCGAGGCACAGCCAACCCTCACCTCTCCGGACAGTCAGGCACAAGGAAATGAGGAGAGAGATGTCATCGAAGAGGTAAGACGTCACACCGAGAGGAACACGATCTCACACCTCGCGACAGGAACCACGCGAAGATGAAGCTCCACCTGAGAGGGAGGAGGTAGAACCGACCGATTCTGTTCCGATCCAAGAGCAGCCTGAGATCGAATGTGATTCGATCCATCCAGCACCAGACCTGGAGGCAGCCAACAAGAACCACAGCGAAGAAGAACATCCGGAAGGATCATCTGACGAGGTGATACTTCCGTTTCTAGCCGTAACTGACGTCTTCACAGTCCATCATACTGGAGGAACCTCCCTCGAAGGACTTCGACATCCGACACGTGAAGACGGATAATGTTCTCATCAAGACCGAATCAGAACACCTCCATTACCTCGTGATGGATGGAAAGGAGGTCGCCAAGATCGAAAACACGCTCAACATATGGACCATCGAGAGCATGTGAAGAGAAATCATCGCGTGATGAAACTGAAGAGACACAGGAAGGTCCAAGGCTACACTCTCTTGTGCCAAAGAGAGGTAGTCCACTGCGATGTCCTCACGAGCCACACCGCTTACATCATCGTCGATGAGAAGAGAAAAGGTGATGTCTCTCCACCATGCGAGACTGATGGACACAGAGAGGGGCAGAGTGAACATGGGAAGGGTAGAATGGACGGAGGGCATCAACTACAAGTTTAGAAAGGTCATCGCAAGAGGCGGCTATGCCATCATTGTGGAGGGTTGGCAATCTGATCGAGTCTACGCCATCAAGTTGGACCGTTCTGGTGCAGACGAGAGGTAGTCCATCATCATCATCATGTTTCAGATCTGACAGAGTGCAGTGAGGCATCTCTATGGACATGTCCAAGACAGAAGTGTCGAGAGCTGGAGTCATCTCCACGAAGGAAGTCTTCAGCATCAGAGACATCACCGAGAAGGAAGACGACATCATGGTGTCCGTGATGGAAAGGTGAACCTCATCTCATCCCCCTCATCATCTGAACCGTCTCAGGGCCGACTGCACGCTCGACCATTTCATTCGAGAGAGATCGAGCACTTTTAGAATCCAGCAAGTCATGCAGCAGCTGGCCGAGGCCGTCCAAGGCATTCACAAGGGAAAGGTCATTCACTTGGACCTCAGGGTAAGAACGAGAGACAATGTCCACTGACCTCCACAGAGCAGCAACGTCTTGATGGTGAGAGGCAAGCCCAAGATAGCAGACTGGGGTCTGGCGAGGTACATCTTTGAAGAGTGGATCTACGCTGGAAGTGGAACAACGACCTACTCTGCACCCGAGATCCTCTTGAGGGAAGACGAAGGAAAGGCCTCTGAGGTATATTCTCTCGCCTGTATCTTCTACGAGATTCTCTTGGGAGGTGAGATCATGATGAGACGATGACACACGGACTCAACGGAAGACAGTGACGATGGAGGAGATACCTGAGAGGACCATGAGGCAGGAGAAGACGTTCAACGATGCCATTCAAGAGAGTTTGAAGAAGGTCAACGACTATGGCATGATACTCCTCCTGGGCAGGTGAGAGGAGAAGGGAGAGTGGAGAGTGACATGATGCAGGATGATGAGCCGCCAACCTAGATCGAGACCGTCCATCGATTCAGTGGTCGACAAGTTGGAGGAACTGAGAGGCAACACGAAGTAACAAGTTCGTCGAGACAAGTCCTCGGCTATGATTTAGAATAAATGTATATGATCTTGTAAAGCTGCATTCATTTCGACTGATGATGGGTCATAATGCAAAGAAGAGGTGCTTCCACAAGGAGAGGAGAAGAAGAGGATCAAGAGTCACCCGAGGCATATATTATATACATCTCATGTGTAGCATGAACATCTGAAGCGTCCACAAAACAGTGATCGTCCGTTCAGAACATCATCTGATCATCATGAGAGTTCGAGAAACATGTACACAGAAGGTCCTCTTCGGAACCACTGTCCTCTTTTCTCTCAACTGTCCTCCAAGCTCCCCATTATACCATATCCTCCGTCCAGTGCCATCTACAATGGATTTTCCCTTCCCGTAACACCTGTCATCCTCGGAATCTCTTCGAAATTTCAGGTCACCTCAGCCACGATGTGAATCTGTCTCTGGAGCCTTCCTTGAGCCTCATATCGATCACTTCCTTTGGTATGTCTATCGCAAGATCAGTTTCTCATGACACGATGATGACATGCAATGAAGACATGACCGACAATGTAATGGTCGATCGTGGATCAACAAAATCACCTCTGCACAGGGTGATGACGTTGGTGCGTCCCTGCATCATCATCGGCCCTGCCGTCGTCGATCATCGTCGTGACGATTTCAAACTCACCACCAGATCGGATGAGATCCACAGCCGGGGCTAAGGCAAGTTTGGCCGGTTGTAGTGGCTCGGTACCTGATCGGTCTAATATCTCCGCTCTGAGGTAGTTCCCTATTCCGTTGAAATATTTTTGGTCCAGCAAGACCTCACAGATGGGTTTCTCGAAGCTCCTCAGATGCAACGAGCGCGCTATGTTCTCACAAAACGGCTCGAAGTCGATGACGGGATCTGTTCATACGAAATGAGATGATGATGTAGGAGAGACGCGATGAAAATACCTGGGCCTCTATCTTTCGAAAAATCGCCGATCTTCCACCGGCCGAATCGTCTCCAGTCGATGAAACTGAAGAGGGTAAAGACGATGATGAAGACACGGCGGTCTCACTGTAGCGTGTGGCCGTCTTTCGTGTCGAATCTCAATTGGCTGTCTGGCACATCCAGACCTGTCGTAGTCCACAACCACTTGCCAGACCTGTCGTTCACATGATCAGATGATGATATGTGATGGAACACCCACATTCCCATTCCCATCACGATGGACATCGTCTGCCCCTCCTCGCTTCCCCTCAGCAGTAGCCTCAGTTCCTTTCCGTAAGACTCTGAAGATATTGTGAACGGCCATGGTGGTGGCTCTATGATTGGATTTCTAGGATTCCTTGATTCAGACAGGTGGATGTGATGGAAGGTGTTGTCTACGCACCATCTGTGGTTCGATCAGTGGACATTGGCTCACGTGAGGTAATTACCGATTGATGTCTTCAGACATGTGAAGAACCTCTGCGAGCTCTGGCATGGTCAAGTACTCGCTGTCGAATGAGATGCGTGAGATCGCGTGTGAAATTTCTTCTTGTTTCAGGTCAATGATCAGATCGTGGCGTGCAATCGAGATAACTTGTGGGTTGTAAAATGGTAATCGCTCACGTCAGCACGATGGACCCTGCCAGATCATACAAAACAAACATGAGCGACCACCCAGCATTCACATCGGGCAATGTAGCCGTCATCACAGGAGGTGCTAACGGTATAGGTCTTGCTTGCGCCAAGCTCTTTGCAAAGGTCAGAGACATACTATACGAATTATGACTGATAGACTCCAAGTTTGGCCTGAAAGTCGTTGTTGCTGATGCCAACGAAGAACAGTTGAAGAAGGCCTCCGAAGAGGTGCACACATTGTCGCACATCATCATGTTCACACGCAAGACAGTTATCTCAATTGACCAAAGAATATCGCACCATCAGAACCGACGTTTCGAAGTTACCAGAAGTCCAGAAACTGAAAGATGAAGTGTACTCTACCTTTGGAGAGGTGACCCATTCTTCTCTCCCAACGTCGCTCTTCCTCACGCCAACAGGTTCACATCTTGATGAACAACGCCGGCATTGGCGGTAAGGTGTACATCATATCTTCCATTGTCCATGTTCATATGTCCTAGGGAAGCAGCCTTCTCGACGGAGACATCGAGAACTTCCAAAACGTCTTGAACGTCAACACATTCGGCATCGTCCATGGAGTTCAAGTCTTCGCACCTGCCATGATCGCCCAAGGAAAACCAGCTCTCATCATCAACACAGGTTCTAAACAAGGAATCACGTGAGGATCTACACGATCCAATTAAGGAGGTCCGCGACGATGATGTTAACATCAAGTAGATGTCCTCCCGGTAATGCATCGTATAACGTGTCGAAGGCGGCAGTCAAGATGGTCACCGAACATCTGTCGTGGGAATTGAGACAGAAGAGCGACTGCAAAGTCACCGCTCACCTTCTCATCCCGGGTTGGGTGCGATGAGATGTATCGAAATCGACTGACTACAACCAGACATTCACTGGAATGACTGGATCAGGTGAAGGTAAGAAGAAACCTGACGGGGCTTGGACGTCCGATCAAGTGAGAAGAGCTCGTCTACATCGATGTAGATTGACGAGTGAAGGTGGCTCGGTTCATGGTGGAGAGTGTGAATCGTGGAGACTTTTACATTCTCTGTCCGGATAATTCTGTGGACAGACAGACAGACGAGCTCAGAATCGAATGGACGGCCAATGACATCATCAAGGTGATGATCGAAACGACGACGATCGTCATCGTCTAATCATCTAATAAGAACCGTCCTGCTCTATCGAGATGGCATCCAGACCACTCGAAAGACTTTGAGAAGTTTGTGAAGAGCAAGAAAGAGAACACCTTCTTGTGAAGAGACACAGATAAAAGACTGAAATTCGAAATTTTAATCTTATGACATCTACAACGAAGATCGACCGTCTGTTTGACATCTCCGCGCGGAAGCACATCAACCGCCATGACCTTCTTTATCGTCTCTAGTGAGTGGAATCAATCGTTTGTGCTTCGCACTGATGTATTACAGTCTCTGAATTGAGAGGATTCAATGTAAATAAGACACTCCACGCAGTGGTGTCGCTTGATGATGTGTCTCACAAGACATCATCTATTCCAAAGGGGAATGGAATCTTATGGCATCATCAATTTCGATTGTGAGGGCGATGTTATCATCTTCGACATCATCACTGAAGGCATGGCACAGTGACATTACGAAGGGACCCAAACAATTCAAAACGGAAATGGTCGATAGTACTACTTCAGGTTCGACCCTCCGTCTTCGATTTCATATGTGATCCTGAGGTGTATGTGATTGACGATAGGATGTAGAGGTAGTTTCTTCCATGCGATTGGCCTTCGACTCGATCGGTGCCGATCTCTCACGATCACCCTTTGTCGAAAATTGGTTTTCATTTCCAGGAATCGAGGGTCACATGCCATTGGGCGAAGTCCGCATCTCTTTCGAGATGAGGTAAATTGCATCATCGTCGATCTCTAAAAAAGATGACATCACTTCCAGTGCTCGTTCATCATCCGTCAGTCGAGCTACTTCTCCCCTCATGCCTGCATCGGTGTGATCATCATCTCTCGTACCATCACATCTCATCTCTTTCGTTTCACTCTCTCTCTCACCTCCTCTCTATTTATACGTTCAAACAACTTACATCATCTCAGCCAAAGATGAGCAACGCAGATCTATCTCCCGCCGAATTAGAGAAGATGAACCTCAATCCCGCCATGAAGAAGATCCTGACCGACCTACACGAGAGAAACAAGACGTTTCCCAAGATCCAAGTGAGTTCCCGGGAATGCGTGTCAAGTGACCGTTTTAGTTTGAACACGACAGCATGCATTCGTCTCCTGAGCAAAGTGATACCGACACATTGTCCGAAATGTCGTACAGCAGGAGACAATCTGTGTACACAAACGTCAACTCACCCTCCCCCTCGCATTCCAAGTGCGTCCATCTACAATTCCCTTCACGAATGTCATCGAAATCCCGACGAAAATTGACGCGTTGTAGATCGAGGAGGGGCACCATCGATGTCTTGGCAGATTCATCTCTATCGACCTCGATGAAGAGTGGAGTGCATTCACCGACGCTGACAACCTTTGAGAAGAAGAAGGCGTTAGAAGGCCTAGTCAGAGCTCTGTGGTCAACTGATCCAGTGCAAACAAACGAGGCCGTGGCCGAGCTCACTTCTACCGTGTTAGAGTGTGGGTCTCAATCAAATGCGACCGGAACATTTACGGAAAATAGCCGTGGCGAGGAATATTTTCATCGAAGTGAAGGGGCCTCAGATGCTGGCGGCTTACCTCGATGCTTATCACGAGAGGTAGATCTCATCGAAATTTCACCCGAATCTCCCTGAAGAATCGACAGCTTGAAGGACGAGACCACCCTACTCAGAGTGGTTTGGATATTGGCCAGCTTCTCGAATCACCCGGGTGTGACATCTGACACGTGTCAATGTCAAACTGACGTGTCTGACAGCCGCCACGCCCGAGTGCATCGTTCCCCTTATCCGCATCATCGCATCTACAACGAGCGGTGAGATCCAATCTCAATGCATCTGGGCCCTCTGTAACTGGTCCTCCCGAGGTGATCGAAATTTCTACCAGAATTCATCGAAATTCCGACTCCAATTGTAGATCAAGGAGCGAGGGACATCAAGAAGATCGCTGACATCGGGTTTCTCCTCCGTCTCATGTTCTCTGCGTTCGAGAGGGCCTTCTCAAACGATTTGAAGAAGGAAGATCACGAAAATCTTCTCCTTTATCTACTCAGGATCTTCATCAATGTAACGGCCGAAGGTGAGGGAGATAGAATAGAGGAGATAGAATGGAAGATAGATAAAATTGAAGAGAGATAGAATAGAGAAGAGATAGGATATAAGATACAATAGAAGAGAGATAGAATAGAAGAGGAGATAGAATAGAACAGAAGAGAGATAGAATAGAGGAAAGATTGAAGAGAAAAGGTGATGCACAAGATATTCCAACGAGAGAAGATGAATTGGTGACTCTCATGGTCGTCTCTCACTTGGGAAATTGCGAGAGATTGGAGATCGCTTATCACATCTTGTGGTTACTGTCACATCTAACGCTATCCGGTGAACCACCATCCCTCCTTCATCATCATCATCGTGATCTTCATGACACCTCCCATCACACCATCGTGTGATGCGGATGAAAGAGTGACCGATGAGCAGGACCGGGACAGATGAACCTCTTGAAATCTGGAAGCGCAGCTGCCATACCAAAGATCGTGGCATCCTACTCTCCATCAGCAAATCTCGTAGTATTACGTCTCATACTGAAAGCCATCTCATGTCTGGCTAATGTGGCTCGTTACGGTGAATTCTCGTGTGATGGAGAGTCATGGATCTGAAGGTGATACAGATCAGATGGTGACGAGTATTGAAGAATCAGATTGCATGCCGATTCTGATGAAAATACTCACCACTCCTCTCACCTCGAATGCACAGGTGAAGACATCGTCATCAACATCATCATACGATCCGCCTTCGATGCTTCCATCTTGAGAGGTCGCAGCATGAATTCTCATCTTCTCTTAGATATCTTGGTCACTGAAAGAAGAAGCTTCGCGAGCCATAGCTGCTCTATCACAAAACGAGAGACACAGAGACAAGATGGTGACCTCCTATTTCTTTATATCGCCTGACACGATGGAATAGATCAGCTCTTCCGTTCACAAGGCTCTGGCCGATTACATATTGTCTGCCGAATGCATGGAAGAGCAGTCCATCAAGATCAAGACCAACTGCATGTGGGCCCTCACCACCCTCTTAGATAACGGTCAGTCTTCTTCACCGTATTATGAAATCTGAATCATCACAGCCGCGGCCGCAGATGCGGTAGCAGACAGTCTGATGATCATCTTATCTTCGACTCTCTTCCCTCAGAGATCTCATCTCGTCGATGATCGTCCTCTACGATCTGCTGCCTGTTGGCTAATCAACACCCTCTGCAGACATCGTGAGTCCCATTCCTCATTCTCCCTCTCATCCTCTCAGCGACCCATCACGAGTGGTTGATCGGCTCCATCCAACACATCCAACAAGTCATCTTCTGTCTCCGCTCCGGAGACGAACGTCTATCCCCGGCAGCCGCTCGTGCTCTCATCTCCCTCGGCAAGGACGAGAAATCCCTTCAAGTTCTCCGTCCACTCACAAGCCAAGCCTGATCTTTTCCCACTGAGAAGGACAAGAGAAAAATAATAAATGCGTTTTTCGATGGGAACCACAGTGTCTCCTCTTCCTCTTCACGAGACAAGAATCAATTCAGGCTGATGCCAGCGTCCTACCCTAGCGATAGAGGTGGATTAAGGCTGGGGCGGTGTCGCAGGCGACGTGTGTTAGCACTTAGGTGGGGTCAGGTTCGATGAAAAGTCTGGTAAGGATGTTTAGACGGAGTTTCGGGGGTGATCCATCACACGGGTGATGCTCTTGCAGAGTGGCCACTCAGCTGAGGGTCTTTTGAATGAAATTTCGAAAACTCCGACTTCAGGAGAAAATGCTGTTTGTTCAGACCAAAGGCAAGCCAGGAACGAAGACGGCAGGGAGCATCAGCAACGAAGAGATACACGCATAATGCCATCGAATCTAGTTACAAGTGTGGCTGTTGAATGCCTGGCAGTGGATGTCAAGGAGAGAATAATGGAAGTGAAGAAGACGATAACAAAGAGACCGGTAGCCCGGAGACTCTTTGGAACGCAACCGATAGACGGTGAGTCGACCCCGGATGATAATGAGGACTTCATTCTGAATATGGAGTAGGTGCAAAATTACTCGCGTCGCTGCAGAAAGAGAACGAAGAGTCCGCTCAACGCTTTTTTGAGAGATACCAGATAGTGGTGAGCTGCCTTATCATGTTTGTAAAATGAGGTTCTCACGCATCCCACAGGAGTAGGGAATCGGAATTAAGAGAGAACGAGCGCAAGACCAACAACGATACGAGACGATGAACCAATGACTTGGACTCAGTTGGGGACGAATAGGGCTGTCGCCCTCCATGTAAATGTATAAAAGCGGTCTGATTTGACGGAGACCTCGCCCTTTGGGGGACCTTTGTGTTATTTTAGAATCTTATTCTCTAATATCGAAACGCCCAGAGGTCACGGCGTGTTTATAAACTCTCCATTGATCCACACGCGATACATGTTGATCATCTTCTTTCGATTTCGGAGCTCTCTCGTATCGAAGGTGGCTTTTCCAGTGTATCCGCTCTCAACGAACAATTTCTCCAGGGTCTCTGCGTTGTCTATGAGATGATTGCATCTCAGCATGCGACCCACCCGGAGTGAAATAGACGACGCGAGTGCCGTCCGCTCTGACGTAGTACTTGTCTCCCAACTTCCTCCCCTCTTTATACATGAACCTCACATGTGTCATGTCATACAGTCCATAGTCTCTCACTAAGAAGAGTCCTCCGGGCTTGAGTGCCTGAGAAGGTGAGAGAAAGAACGATATATAGAGAACGCTTCACCTTCTTCAACTTGGTGAGCATGTTCTTCATGTCATCCGGGTTGATGGCCGACAGGACGAAGACCATGATGATGAGATCGAGTGAGCCATCCTCTATAAATTCAGGCAGTGGATCTTTGTTCGCGTCCCTTTCCAAGTCAGTCGATCATCTGTCGTGATGGACTCACAAGACAAAGGCTTTCACTTTCTTCTCGTCGTATTTCTCGTTTTCCTATCATCGTGTGAGAATCTACCAAGTGAAAAACGAAAAGAAGAAATAAATCCACTACATCGAAAGAGTCTGTGAAGAGAATCGACACGAAGATGAGGTGGATGGATGTAGAAGATCAACGAGAGAATGGACGAATGGATAGAATGGATGAAGGTTGAGAATAGGTGAATGGATAATGAGAAAGTGATAAGTCAAAGAGGAGATGTGGACCTTCAATACTTGCACGGCCTGAGCGGAGAAGTCGAAGACGTAATAGTTCGAATCAGGATGTGATTCCAACAGGGGATACAACGTACAACCCGTACCTATTTCACGTCATCTACACCGTTGTAGATCGATCGTCTCATCACTCATCGTACCGATGACTCACCACATCCAACTTCCATGATCTTCCAATTCTTCAGGCGACTCTCTTCATTCTCTTCTCTCCTTAAGATGGGAAATTGGTAACCCAAATAGTGTCTATCTCTGAAAAATTTGCCTTGGTTCTTCACGTAGAACTTCTCCCAGTAGTCTCCCGCTTGGTCCTCGTACTGCTCTGGAGGTGACGTCAATCTACAACGATTCGTTGGAATGAAACCCACCCCTGACTTGGGTGTCAACGGTGTGGGTGCTCTCTTCAAACTGTTTGGCAACTTCTTCTCTGGCAACGTCCCATGAGACTTCCTTCCAACTCTTCTCTGTCTCTTCTTCGATACCATCCGTGTCTTTCGTGTCATCGTCTTTACAGTATCTGGATGAACATCAACACCACACATCATCATTGCACAGCAGTAATGGATGATCCGCCGTGATTCACCTCCAAAAGGCATCCTTCCATTCACTTCCTTTTCCATCGTCCGATTTGAGACGCCAGAATGAGTTTCCAAACTTGTCTGATTCCCTGGGTTCTCTTCCACTAGGCCTGGGAACTTTCTCCTTCTGATCCTCTGGCTTCGATTTCTGTTCCTGTCTGCGAGCGAAACGAGCTATGGTCTTCTCATTGTACTTGTTGTGGTCGGAATCGGGTGATGCGAAGTCGTCCGCATCGACACTGAGATCTCCAAAGAGGTTGTTCTCTGCGTCCTCTTCCATTCGACTGTGATGTGAAGGATTCGGAATGCGATGTGATGTGATGTTGGGGAATATTCTGAGAAAGCAAACTCGTCGATATGAACGGTGCGCTCAGGCTTTTCATCGGTGATTGAGACATGTGTTAGGATGATTCTTCGAATGGTACCTCGCATCATTGCCAAGACAGAAGATTCATCTGCATTATCGATTTATTGTAAATATCGATTTGTCGTTACGATGCTCTTTGATGATTATCCATGTACATTCGGTGTCGATTCTATCTCTGTCTCTCATTCATCATCTACTCCCGGTGGTCTCTGCACTCGAACATTCTTCCAGTTCTCGATATCTAACTTTTGCATAGTTTTCTGTAGAATCTGAGAGGGGCTCTCATCCATTATTGTGATCACATACCTTGTATTCCTCTTCAAGGTCAAATTCCTTCTGGACACGTGTCGACTTTTTCGTCTTGAAGACTTCATTCTCTGCGGTGGGACCACTCTCACTTCGATCTCTATATTCGTTTCTCCCCTGTAGAAATGTGGCGAGCAGAAATGATGAGCCGACAATGATGGCAATAGCTGGTCCTCCCGTTCGAACAAAATTCTGAGAGAAGACTGATTTCGATCTTGGCATGCGTCCCCTGTTCATTTCGAAGTTGTTGATGATCTGTTTTTGATGCGAAGATCACATCGCTCACAAATTTCTCGCGAACGGCGACCACTGTATGACTGGTCCGCCTTCACGTCCGGTCTCTTTAGAGCCACCGGTGGGTGCTCCCTGGGATCCAGCTGGACAGACTTCACCTGTGAGCACATTCTGAATCTCACATCTTGAACTAACATCACTCAGTGCAACTCTCGTCCTCTATCTCTCGTATCTAATTCTTCAGATGATAGGCCCATCGAGCTGACAAATGATATTCAAGGATCGACACTGAGCATCGGAGTTCAGAGTGATAACTCAGACTCGTCATCTCCTCCCAGCAATAGTCAGAGTATATCGATCGTCAATCACTCGAATCAGAGTCAGAGCACACAAATCACACAGACATCACCCAGCTCGGGAGGTTCGGGGAAATCATTGTCTCAACCGGGTATGCATCTGCATCACGTGTCCTTCACTGACCTTCAAAGTGTGGATCCAGCCACAGAAGCCATCGAGTCGAGTACAGACGCCCATCTCTTCGCCGATGGTTCCACACATCTCTCCTCCAAATTCACCTGCACCCAGATTGTCTGTGGGATCCAGGAGGTAGGACTCTTCATGTGACCATATCTGATATCGACACCGACAGATCACAACTCTTTCCAAATATCGGAGTCACAAATCCTCCCAACCCACCCGGTGAGTCCATCATCACGGATCGACACGATGATGATGATGATCTTCCATCAGCCGCACCACCATCCGATCGGCGATACACCCTTCCCGGCATACTCGAGAGCTCGAACGCCCCAGGAAAGCCTCAGAACTCTTTCAACTCTTACGGACCCAACCGCAGTGGTGCATCATCACCTCCCAACTCGGTGATGAGTCGCATGTGAAAGATGAAGCTGATGAGAATGTCAGCGATCGACACAGAGGGCCAACATGGTACAACCTCTGTTTCGAAATGGCTTTGGAGATTTCTTATCCGACGGAATGTTTTCCGACCTCATCCTGCATCACCAACGCGCCTGCTACCACGTACACCAGGTGAGAGGCCGTTCCCGCCTTTTTCAACCCCGACTTCCCGATGCTGAATTCCGACCCCGATCTTCAGATCATCCTCGCCCACTCTTCGGAGTATTTTGCTCTCACCCTTCGAAAGACTCCGGTTCTACAGACGGATCACACTAAATTAGAAAATCTAGTCAAGAGGAGGAGTCTGGGCCTCATGAGCCCCTCCACCATCACTCCAACTCCGTCGCTCACTTCTTCCGTGGGAGAGAATTCTCCCACGGTGAGTACCGTACGTATGGGTCCCACGGCTGACGTCCCGTAGTCTCTGGATGTGATCGCATTGGATGATCTGATGAAAGAGAAGGGACTCGTTTCTGATGCAGAGTCTCCCTCTTCTATGTCTCCCATTCACACGGTGATCATTTCATCTCGTATTTTATTTTCTTATTTTATTTCGAAATGATTTTGAATTCTCGGCTGAAATGGAGAAGCCAGAAGAGAAGGAGGAGACGGAGAGGAGTAAGAAGGTGATCAAGTTGAGCTTTCCTGATCCGGAGAATGTGTTTCCACTGGTTTTAGATTACATTTACAAAGGAACAATCACGCTTCGCGAGGTGACGATCATTCTTCATCGATCACATCACATCATCATCTGATCATCGCGATCATCATTACGACTCGATCATCGTGATGATCTCATCTGACGAACATCAACAGAGCAATGCCATAGCCGTTCTGAAGATGGCAGCTTTCCTCGGGATCGAAGAATTAAAGGGACAAGTCTCCGGCTTCCTCCTCAAGAACATCGTTCGAGATAACGTCCTCGAGAACTTCCAGCGAGCTCTCAACTACCACGCCGGTACGTATCGATGACGTCATCACACGTCATCGTGACGTCACACAGAGGAAGTCATCGAAAAATGCATCTTGGTGGTGGCCAAAAACTTCTCTTCTCTCTTCACCATGCACGGACCTTCTTTCATCAATTTCTTACCTTATGCTTACGCAGTGCAACTGTTGAATCACACTTCGTTAGCGGTACATAACGAAAGCATGGTGAGATGTATATTGTCACGTCACGTTGACGTTGTATCAGGTGTTTGAGACGGTAGTCACTTATCTGAACCATTCGAAGGAGTTGTTATCATCACAATACGATGGTAGTACCACGGAAGAGGTGGGAGATTTTATAGTCACTCTACAACGATCACGTGACCTCATATCAGGAGCCATCGATGAAGAATTCTCGTGGATTTCTCGTTCCTTACTCGGTACGTAAGAGTCTATTCGAATGCGTCAGACTGCCGTCCATGGATTACGAGGAACTACAACGAGCCAGTCAAGAGGCTCTCTTACCGAAAGCTATATTATTAGAAGCTCTAATGATCAGGATCGCCTCTCACGAGTGTCCAGAGAAGGCGAAGACTCAGCAGAAGAGGTGAGGGGACTCATCCGATGATGATCATGAGATGACATGATGGATCAGATTACAAAAGAGAGCGCCATACGGCTTCCAATTCGAGTACAAGACGGATCTAGAAGGGGGTGTCTTGTATTGGATCGGCACGAAAGGAGGGACGGGCAAGTGGAGGAATCCATGCGTGCTGGACAATGGTATCGTCATTCACGCATCCAGTCTCAACAAGGGTCAGCCATCACATCCATTCTCTACCTCATCGAAACACATCACTTGATCACCTCATCACATCACACGATGTCTGATCGATTGACACAGGTAACCCCTTCGACATCGCAGACTACATCAAGCCGAAAGACATCTGGACGGATGATGTTCCCTCTTCGTGGTACTGCGTCGATCTCGGTGCTTCTCGCTCTCTCCTCCCCACCTATTACACTCTCAGGTTCGTCACGTCTACAACTCATCATGATCATCATGACCCGAGCTGACATCCATCAGACACGGAGGTAGCTCTCGCCAAGACTGCCTGAGGAATTGGGTCCTGCAGGCCTCTGATGACATGATCCGCTGGCACGTTCTGTTGAGACACAGAGACGAGAAGGTGTTAGACTCGAATTACGCGACCTACTCTTGGCCCATCAGCTCAGCCACGAAACCTTTTCGTTATTTTCGAATCTTACAGACTGGACATAACTCTTCGAATCACAACTTTCTGTCTCTGTCAGGCATAGAGTTCTATGGTGAATTGTACGATCAGATGGAATGGTTAAGCAAATAGATTGTAGATAGAACGTGTATGAAGACTCATAATGAAGAATGATGATCTGTTGCTTGTGCGATATTCCATTTATTCACATATTTTAAAAGATAAAATCCATTTCTACAACGATCGCATTTCACGCTTTGCAGATCACATCACGCACATCATGTCCATACGCTCTTTCCAGATCAATTTCCCAGCACCACTGCACAGAGAACTCCACAGAGGATTTTCAGATTTGGTTGAGCTGAAACAGAAACCGATACCAAATCCATCAGGAAAATCGAGACTGCCGTGGCAAGAGGGATTCTGGGATTCAGACAACGAAGATTCATACGCAGCACACTGTTACAAAGCACAATATATACCTGAGGAGGACTCTTCAGAAGATGAAGACGATGACGACGAAGATTCACTTGCGGACCCCATAGAGACCGTCACGAACATGCTAGACACATCTGCCGATGGGGCTCACCTGATCGCCGTGGCCGAAGTTGTAGATGGAGAGGATATGGACGAAGGGAAGATGTCAGAAGATGAGCTCGCCGATCTGGAAGATGAGCTGGATGATCTGGAAGACGAATTAGACGATGAAGACGATGAGGGAGAGGAGAACTTTTATGAGGAAGAAGATGAAGATAATTGAGATGTTACGTCTTTGTACATCTCCATCATCTCACACCGCACGTAAAATAAATAAGGAGATGTTGTATGAATGTTTAGAATCCTCAGTCCTCTTTGTGTAATTGCATCAGCGCATCCTTGCCAAAACCATGCGAATCGTTGTAAAGGGTGACGCTGTCACAAACAATCGTGTCCAGACAATCAATCACTGCCGATGAACTCAAATGGACCTATCTTCCACCGCTAAGAAAGCACTGATCGTGAGAGACCTCTTCACCTGACCGTCACTCAATCGTTTCAGATTGCCGTGAAGAATCGCGGGAGAGATCTTCTCGATGCATTGCGACAACTGTATGTAGTCGCTACCAGTGATGCCAGTCCATCAAATGTTCCACCTGAGATCTATGATCTACTGTGAGACGTGATCCAATGATGTCCTTCTCACGCTGAATCAGGTGGCAGCTGTTAGGAGACACTTCATTTTCCGTGAAGGGGAGACTCCTCTGTGTTTCCATTCTCAGCATCTTGAGAACAAAGAATCAGAGAGAGTTGTCATCTCGGTGAAGACACAGAATGCAATCTCATCTCAATCATCTCACAGCTTACCACCTCGTTCCGTTCCAGACCCAAGAAGTCTCTCTCTTTACGTTCATCTCATTTCACGCTGTCTAGATCGTGATCTATCGAGAGACCTCCTTTCGTCTCTCTTATCATGGTACCGCTCCAGAGGTCAAGATCACAACGACAAAGTCTTACCTCTCTTGTGTCAAACGGGTGAGCATCAGCACGAGTGATTTGTCGGCTGATGTCCATACAGCCGAAACGCATCGGGACGTGTGGAGTGAAGGAAAAGTCTCTACGCTGGAGAATTCTCTCTCAGACGTTCTCACGGGTACCCCTGTCTACCGTAGACAATCATCAGGAATGCAAAAGAAGAGTGAGTTGTCATCATCGTGCGCACGATCGCAAAGACCATGATGATGAATGATGGATGAAGATCTGATGGAGGGAATGGGTGATGCAGCTTCTCACGATTATTTCACGGTTCTGTCTCGTTTAGAAGAGAAAGGTGAAGCCGTTCGCTCATCGTGATGTGACGTACAAGCAGGTGAGGTCACTACGGATGAACAGATGAGTCACGTGATGGCTTTCTCCTGTCTACAACGATGGATCCATGCCATCTACACCGCAGAGGGACCCGAACTGGGGTGATCTATCTGTCAAATTGAAATATACGTGAAATTCCGCGTAAATCTCACGGTATATTCAGGCGGGAAAAACTTTCCATCCGTAACAGTCTCGGTGTGGGATCATCTGATGATGAAGGAAACCAAGGCACATCCAGGTGATCAATACGTCATCGTTGTAGATGGCCCATATTCCCAGGATCTCCACTCGTTTCGAGGAATCTACGGTGGACATCTGTTTACGCATCATGGAGCAGGCCTCCCTGTCTCAGCAGCAGAGCAGTTCATCCTTCAAATCCATCACATCGGTGACTTCACCGGAGAAGAAGAAGGAGGGCAGGGGACTGGCTGAAGTGTGCACCGTGGAAGTTGTGAGGATATTGGATCACATCTGCAGAGAGAACACTTCCGTGGTGAGAAGTCAACATGACACATGTCATGATCAGCTCCATCGTGTCACATCACAACATCATCACCAATAGACACCACATATCATGTGATCGAAGAGATCGTTGTCACTACGTCACTCCCCATCACCTCATCACGTTGAGATGAAGCTGATGATGTCTCTCACAGCTTCCACGTGTGGCTCCCACCTTGAAAAAGATATTGGCGAGGTACCATCATCCGTTCTCATCTTTTTCTCAACCATTGTAGAGCGGCCAAACCTGCCGGGGAGAAGCCACTGACCGTCTACAACGCTCACGTCATGCTGAGTGTCATCGAATTTTTCATCTGTCACGGTCACGTGATGATGCACGACGTCGGCCCAGCTATGAGGATCTTTTTCCACGAACATCTACCGAAATTTCGTGAGACATTTCCGTGGAATCACATCGAGTTTTCCTGACTCTCTCAGTGGATGATCCTTACTTGGCATTCGAATTGCTCAAACTGTACACAAAAAACCGAGAGAGAATCTTATTTCAATCGAATTTATTCTCCGTACATTTTCTCCCCCTGTTTAAGGTTTTCGCTTGGTCCCCCCGTTCCTCCTACCGGTGAGAAGTCTGTTGGACCGAAACATTGAGACGAGCAGGGACATCAAATACCTATTACCCTGCTTCTTATCCGCTCGAAGTTGTTTGGAGATCTTCCATCACATCATCGATCTACCCTTGGTAGCTGCTCTCTTGGAGAGATCACAGAACGAGAAAGGTGAGCGGTCATGATGCAGATGAGGTCGTCTCATCGTCATGACGCACGACAGAGGGAAGTGCCGATTCGGAATCAGCTCAAGGTTCTAATTCTTCCTTTGGTAATTACAGAGAATTGATCAAACGATCTTCTTCCATGAGAGATAACCTCGTGAGTTGATGATGTGATCTCATGATGATGGATCATGATCACGATCATGAGGGCTGAATGGACAAAGGTGACCTATCGAGTGTTGTACAATCATTTCTTGAGAAACGAAAACGGAGTCACCGTCAATCTCTGGGATTCCATTTCCTCCCTCGTCGATCAATTCGTAACGGTGAGCCTCCTCGATGATAAGAGATGATTCGGCTCTTACGATCATCCTGATGGATCCACGTGCAGGACGTACCACCCAGTCAGAGAGTCAGCGACGTCTGTTTCTTGTGTCCCTCTCTGCTGGATAAATTCTTCGAGGTCATGATAGAGAACACCGACAGCCGTGAGGCGAGCTGGCAGGATCTGTGGACGGAACTACTTCCGATCATGTTCAGGAGGTTATCTCAGATCTATCCGGTGGCATCTTATCAGGCTTCGATCAGAAGAGTGAGCTCGACCATCGTTATCGATCACGCATCTGATCGAATGTAACAGGTGATAGAGAATAAGATCTTGTCACTCTTTGGAACACATCCCATCATGATTCCCATTCACAGAGTGAGATCGAATGGTTATCGAGACATCTCATCGTCTGAATCCACGCAGGTTCTAATCTTCGATGCCATCCGAGAGGCCACAAATCCAGAGACACAGGAGCTGGTCATCAACCTCATCTACATCCTCGGAGAGTACACTTCCAGTGATAGTTTGAATCTCACCGTCAAATTGATGGATGAACTGCACGAGGTGATATTTCTGGATAAGAGGAATTGTGTAGGACATCACTCAATTCGAGTAGGTGTTAGAGCTGATGGTATTTGAGAGATTATCTCTCATCAAATTAGGCATCACATCTGTTCACGATGAACTACCATCAGAAGAGGTATTTCATAGTATCCATTATGATAACCTTATGAGAAAATTGACATCCAACTGAATGATACACAACTATTTCGACATCAGATCTGTATTGATTCGATTTCACAGATCGTACGAGGCACAGACACATCCACGGATACACGTTTCTTATTGGTCTTGATATCCGCCCTCACGAAGTTAGCGTCGAGATGGCAAGCCATCGCATCCAAAGTCATGTTATGCTTGGCCAAAGTCATGTCACGAGAGCAATTCTTAGATCCAGCCGTAGCTCAGAGGGCGGGAGAGTGCATCACCCTGTTGAAAGATCCGAGGTGATCATCGCGCTCATCGCGATCACGATCACGGCTGACGATCGAGACAGTGTCGCGGCGGCGGTCTACGATGTCCCCCACACGTTTGGAAGGAGGAAGGGTCACACCGATGAGAACTCTTCACTGCCGTTTATTCTGCGACCGATATTACCATTGAAAGAGAGCAGACAACTGCACGACTTCCTCCCGTGATCCATTCAGAGTCGAAATAAATCGTGTACAAAACGTCTTTCAAATCGATCACGGAAGAGATTTAGTTATTGTGGCATCAAGTTATCATACCAGAAGCCTATTGTGCACAATAGGCTTGGAAAAAACGTTCGCATTTGAACGCGCCGGATAATACTTATTTCGAATCGACGAGAAAAGAATAAAACGCAGAGAAGGCACACAATCATTCCACTTTAAATCTGTGCGGCTTGCTGGAATGCAACTTCGAGGGGAGGATCAGCAGGCACCGGCTCTCCCTTCTGGATGGCCTCTCTCACTCTCACTTGGTGACGATTGGCATCGACCACCTCATAGATCACATCCGTAGTGGGAAAGTCAACACTGACGATCGACATGTGATCCTTCCACTCTTCCTTCTGCAACAGCAAAGCCACTTGTGGGTTACCCTATAAATTATCATCATTCTTTCTCTTCATGACAATTGAAATGAGAGGGAGAAGATCTCACGTCTTTTGCCAAGACTTGTGGACTGAAGAACCTCTTCGTAGCGTCAGTCGTGAGGAAGTCTTTGCTGCCGAAATTGGGTGTCAGCTGCAATTGAGCCTGCCAGAAGTGATTTCTCGCCAGACTGTGCTCGTTGAAATGCTCGGCGACGATGGCTTTCTCCAACTGAAGGACGAGTGAGAAACATCGACCGTGTAGAAGTAGATGATTCTCACGCGATTGTAGTCTCCACTCTGCCATTCTTTTTCGATCCAGCAGCCACCTCGGGAGAAAGTTCTCTCGTCTGTGGACCACACGTACCTGTGGTGACGCGTCGGTGGAAATAAAACACAATAAATGAAGGCGAGAGGTTCGGTTTCGGCTCACTTTTGGAACAACTCGTAGATCTCAGGATTTTCGGATAACTTGTAACCCAAGTTGTTGTGGCTGGACCAGAGCATAATCCTCCTTCCACTCTCTCTCAACTGTTCTCCATCAGCTCTCCTTTCCGTCTGATTCATACGTATATCTTTTATTCTATTTTATTCCATCTCCTGTGCTCTACGTATCGTATTCTATTTCTATTCTGTCTCCTTCTACTCACTTGACGAAGGTTGGGCATGGTCTGAGCATCGTGAGGGATGAGATATTGTCCCAAATGTTTGAACCACTGAGTCCAGAATTCGACCAACTGCTTCTCTCTCTTGTTGCTCTGTGTGTCCAAATTCACACCCAAAATGAACACCTCGTTCGAGGGTTTGTCCTGCGACATCTCAGCCAAATTTCCGCCTCTTCTCTCCCACCTTTCTCTCTTCACGGAAGTAGCGGAGGAATTGTCCCACGATGGTGTCCTTACCCTCTGGAAATGTCTCAGAAATTTCGATGAAATGTCACGGAAATTTCACACCTTCGGTAGAGCTGACGGCGAGTATGTCTCCGGTGTCTTTTTTGATTCCGTGACAAGGAGAGAAAGTGACAAGGTCCGAACGTGTGGAGAACCTCTAAACATCATGAGTCATCACATCGACAACGTGCCTCCATCTCACCAGATCAAAGTAACGGATGCCCGAGCAGATCTGCTGGTAGATATTCTGGTTCTGACAGCACCAATTCTCTCGAATGAGTGCCCAACCTATTTTGCGTCGGGGAGCATTCGATGATGTCAAGATGCGTCACCCTCCCCGTAAGTGGCCGAGTTGTGAGTTCCAGGGAAGCGAAGGTGAGTGATGGGAGCGTCCAGAAGCCAGGAACCCTCTTGAGTCAAGGTAAGATCGGACAGCCATCTCCTATCGTGACATGAGCATGCGGACTCTTTCGGTGTCTCCTAGACGATTTTCACCTGTAATCGATGGAAGCTCTTCGAATGTGCTTCGGTAACAGTCGAATGATGATCTGGTGGAGAGTGAATCATCCATTCTCATGTAGGAGGCGGTCTCACTTTTCCGGATTGAACTTCGACACTGTCGCTGAGGAGGCCGTTGACTCCATATCCGATGTCTATACCTCCTTGAGGCCACGGCTGCCAAGGGTGTCTCATAGACAAACCAGCGGCGACTGGCTTCTGCTCCCCCGAAAAGAGTCCAGGGCGTGAATAAGAGATGCAGATCGAGAAGTACGCGTTGGTATCATTATCGATGCGAGCGGACAGATATATCCATCCTGTGTGGAATCAGATGAAATCAGAAGAATGGATTTCGTACTCACCCCAGTTTCCTTCAGAAGTAGCTGTGGGGAGTGATATGGTCGCCCATCTGTTGTACAAACCTTTTGGAAACTCACCCATCTTCACATCTTTGCGTCAATACTAACAACGAGAGGAGATTCAACTGATGCTCACCTTGTTGAGATCCTCTTCAGACACATGGAAGGAGGAACCATAACCGCCCAAAACACGTACGAGGTTGTCGGTTTGATTGTCGAAATCGATCGCAACTACCTTCTTTAAGAGGTTCATGTTCGGGTCGTTCGGAAGAGAAGGAATGAAAGATGACAGCTCTTGAACCCGTTGTAATTCTACCCACAACACAAGAATTGGCACCAGGCTACAAAAAGGACGACAGGATACGTTAGAGATGATGCAGGTCGATACGCACGAGCAATGGAAGCAAAGAAGAGCTTGAGAAGATGATTAGTGTGAGGATGAGAAATTGAGACGTGTGACAGACAAGACAAACATCGCAAATCGGATGGAGGACAACACGGAGGAGCCTCGTTTAGAATATGAAGCTCCTCTCATGGACGTCAGGACGCCTTTCATGTCTCATCTGAGGGCATTATCTCGGAAGAACCTCATCTTATCGGTGAGGAAGACATCGAGAGATTTCTCACATTCTTAAGATTAGACAATATACGCTAGGAGTTCAATTGTTCGCACCCATCTTCATTATGTCCATGATATCAGCATACATTTTATGGAATCATAGGAACGAAAGTTGGACTGTAACCCCATCTCATGAATTGACTTGGCAAGTCACGTATTCACAAAGTGGCCTCTTTGGAGTAAACATCGATGATCGCAATTCGAGACAGGTCATTCTGGGTGGACGTGATCGTGGATTTTCTGGATTTCTCCCAAGTTCCATCAGTCAAATCGGTCTCTTCAATGGAACGACGGAAGACTTCGACCAGTGTCTTCTTAACACATCATTGCCTGACTTATTTGGCTTCATCTTCCGTGATCTCTCAGTCGATGATTCGAGGCTCTCTGTCATCTTCCAGTTCGAATCAGGTGAGATGAAGAAAACCCACATGATCTCATCGTCCCACAGCTGAAAGCCCGTGGACATTCCGCAATACACAGACGAAATTGCAGCTCCTGTCTAGTCTATTCACCACCCTCGGTGCGTCGCACGACAGATCGCATGATCTCACACGTGCAGGTACGACTAACGTACTCCACGCAAATTGTACGGATCCCACACAGACTCAGAACACTCTACGTTATTTCAGCCCCGCGAATCCACCCTTCTCTATCAAAGGTTATCACGGGTTCTACAAGTCCACCGGTGATTCAAAGTATTCCGACAGTGCTTCCGTCATCACCACGATCTTCTTGTTCGTCTTACCTTTTCTACTGTGGTTGTCCATACCCTCTCTCACCTACGTCATCGTCGTAGATAAGAAGACGAGATCGATCGAGATGATGAAGATCGTGAGTCGATGATCTCATGCCAACTGATTCCAATTGTGTAGATGGGTCTGAGTATGACGGCCTATTGGACTTCCACCTTGGCCTTCTCTTTCATCTTGAACGTCATCACTGCCACCATCATCGTCATCATCGGTGTGTCATGCAAACTTCCCTTCTTCTTCCTTCCCAACGTGGCCTCTTACATCATTCTGCTCCTCTTGAGCTCCATCGCACAGCCGACGTTCGGGATGATGTGTGCCGCGTTCTTCTCTCAACCCAGGACGGCCGGAATCGTCATGTCCTTGTCCTCTCTATCCTCCGCGGGGTTCGTGTTTCTCAACCTGATGGGTGAGTCTTCACGATTTGATCACGATCCGATAACATCACATCACATCAAATCATATCACATCAAATCGATGTGATTTGATGTGATATGATTTGAAGAAGCTGAAATCACTCAAAGTGACTCCAATGGAAGCCCCAGCTTACTTGATGTGGCTCACACCTTTTTCAATGATTCGAGGTGTATTCGTCATCTCTTCCAGCATCATAGATCCGAATCGAACTGCCCTCTCCTTCTCAGACATTTGGCATGGAGAGTTAGTTCAGGTGAAGAAAATCTGTTGATCGCGTAACATGGACGGACGATCGACAGGTCTACGCCTGGCTGATCGGCATGTCCATCATCAATTTCCTCGCCACCCTCTATCTGCACAACATCTTACCACAAGATCACGGCACACGGGAGCCCTTCTTATTTCCCATCTATCACATGGTCGATCTGTTCACTCGTCACAAGAGAATGGGAAATCGTACTTCTCTCCTGGGTGGCATCACAGAGACGACACCTCTAAAGAGTCGTGCGTCATCACATGAAGATGGAGACATCCTAGTCGTAGACAACATCGAGGTCAGTGATCCATCTTATCACGACGAAATTGAACTCTAAACGGATAAAACAGAAGAAATACCCTGGAAAGATCGCGCTGAGGGGTGTCTCGTTGACGTTGAGCGATGGAGAATGCCTGGGACTTTTGGGTCCCAATGGAGCCGGTAAGAGCACACTGGCTCACATCTTATGTGGTATCCTACCACCTTCCGGAGGATCAGCCACGATCGCTGGTTACGACATCTTCACTCACATCCACGCCGCCAGGAAGGTCATGGGGTGCGTACAACCTCTCACACGGGTTTTAAGGTTTAGTGAGTGACGTCATCATCAGTTTCTGCCCGCAGAGCGAGATCGTATGGCAGGAGATGACCGTGGAAGAACATCTCATCTTCTACATCCGTATCAAAGGAATCAGCAAGTACTACGAAGACGAGGAATGCGTGAGATGGAATCGAAATCTCATCATCTATCTCACGCGGTATTCGCAGGACCGAATCCTCTCTCTCGTAGGGTTGATCTCTGAGAAGAAGAAGAGAAGTTCTGCTCTGTCGGGGGGAATGAAGAGACGAATGGCTATCGCTATTTCTCTGATCGGCAGCCCCAAATGCCTCATCTTGTGAGTCGAAAAGATGAAATTCTCCTCGTTGACCTGATGACAGAGACGAACCTACCACTGGGTTAGATCCTGATACGAGGAGAAGCATATGGGAACTTATTCAGAGGCTGAAGAGAGATCGAGCCATCGTGCTGACCACTCATAACATGGAAGAAGCCGACGTGTTAGCCTCAAAGATTGCCATCGTAGCCGACGGTGGAGAGAGTGTGATGACGTCATCTGACGTCACCAGGTCTTCTGGTCTGCATGGGATCACCTCTCGAGTTGAAGAGGCAGTATGGAAGAGGTTACCGGCTGTCCATATCCGCTCGTCCTTCGCAGTTGGCGGAGGCAGAGCTCTACGTCATGGAGAAGTATCCCAGGGCAGTGCGTGATCCCGTGTCTGGCAACGTGGCTCACTTTTATCTCCCGACGCAGGACGTGGACTTGTCGAGCATCTTCGTGGAGATGAAGAGAGACAGAGAGAAGAGTGGCATCGAAGAGTGGGGGATATCGCAGGCGTCAATGGAGGAAGTTTTCCTCAAGATCATGCGACATAAAGAGTAATGCGTGTGCGTTCGAAGAGTCTCGTCATATGAGGAGATCGATAACCGTCTGGACACTTTATCCTCTCACGGGTGACTCCATAGAGAAATGGAGCTGATACCTTATGTATGGTCATAGAGAAATGTGATCCTGGATTTATGGACCATTAAGGCACTAGCCTTGAGTGAGCTTCTCGCACCATTCGACGACTGGGAATGCCACACCCGTGGCAGTGGAACTGCATGAGACTTTGTCTTCGTCCATCTCATCAGCCTATTGATCCGTCAAAAACAGTCCACGAAGCATTTCCCTGCCACTCTGACGCGACGGTCTCCCTGTGGATGAATTTTCCTGCGTAAAGAGCTCGGGTTAATCCTATGTGGAGTGGATAGAGCCCCGATATATTCGTTCGCTCGCCTACGCATTCAGCACATTTACCCCCACCATGCAGTCGTCACTGATCATCATTCTTCTCCTGCCGATGTCGATCATGGCACAGAATCACACGATGGGCGCTCCTTCAGGATGTGCCCCAAGCTGCAACGGATATGGTATCTGTCAGACGAGTGGAATGTGTCGTTGCCTTAGAGGTTGGGTGCCGACTGTGTCGTCAGACGGATACTCTCAGTGTATAACGAGTGAGCATGATGATGTTCTTCGACCCGATCATATGACAGTGATGCAGCTTTTCTCGACGTGGGGTGGAGAGGTAACATCATCGCTCTCAGAGTAGTATTCTCTGTCATCTATGGAATCCAGCTGCTGTTGGTCACATGGCGTCTCGTCCTGGAATTCAAAAATAGGGCAAAGAGTCAGGGGCTTGCTCCACCCTCTATCACTCGACTGATTCTGGCAGTCTTATGGCTCGATGTATTCAGTAAGTTAGCAGCGATACAGATACCACTTCTCAACACATCTCACCATTATAGTTCAATTTTTGAACTACGGAATCGATTTCAAAGGAATATTTCACACGGCGAATGTATGGGCCATGCAGACCTTCACTTACATCGAGGCTCCAAACTTGGTCCTTATGTTCAGTATCCTTCTGGCCTATTGGTGAAGACTCACCGTATCCTGCCTCATTTAATGTTGACAGGATCGATTTCTATCAGGCGCTGGTGACCAAGATGAAGAAAGAGCACATGTTGAGGAAGATCAATTCTTCCTATCAAAGCCAAGTTTCGTTCGAAGACATCCTCGTTGAGGTGATTCTCTCGTTCATCGCAAGGTCTAAGCTCTTCAGATGTCTCACATGCGGAAAGCTAAGATGCTTATGGTCTTCCTGACCGTCTTCGGCTACGCCTTCTTCGCTTCATTCGTGAGTCGGTGGCACCCCTCACAACTCTCATCCCGTCTCCCAGATGCTCACCGTGCGCTTGGTCACGACCGGAAAAGCAGACCTCTATACCTACGTCGCTCTCGTAACTTGGTTCGCCGTTGTCTGGATCATATTGGGGGTCGGCTTCATGATCTCGGGCCTTAAGTTGTTCCGTCTCATGCCCGAACAAGTGGGCCGCCGTATTCGAAGAGTGGGGAACAACAGCCATCTCATCGATCTTTCTCATCTTGGAACAGTTGACCGTGAAGATCACGGCAGTCGCCATCGTCCTTCTCATCGCCAATCTCTTCAGTTTTGCATCGAATGTCAAATCAGCACCGGGTGTCGAATTATTTCTCATCAAGACTGGGATCGTCTCTGCTCTCACGGCCACAGCGAGGTGATGGGACAGGAAGAGAAGATGTATCTCACAGTGCATCAGGATGATCATCATCGACATCTACCTGCCGTTCACTCTTTTGTTTGGCATCAGGAGTGCTACTAGCGGAACACCCAGCACTAACCACACTGGAAGTCAAAAAGAAGAGATGAAGGCTGCAGACGAATCTCAGAAGGTGGACGTCCACACGTCAACCCCTGTATAAAATAAATCAATTTAATCTCAATATATTTCACTTTTTCATGTTGTGATGATCATCATCTCCACGTGCTGAAGACCAGAGAACGAGAGAGAATGAGAGAGAACGAGAGAGAACAAGACAGTGCCAGCCAGAAGAAACGAAAAAAACGAGACATCTACCTTCATTCGGTGTATATAGAACAACACTCCTCACGGCAATATGCTCGTCATCTCATCTACAATGGCCTTCCTCTTCGACACCTGACCCCGTCAGCCAGCCACCCTCCATCTACAACTCACCTCGAGCGTGTCCAGATAATTCATGACAAATACATTCTTTCCTTCCAATAACTTGTCCACCAGTGCCTTCGCCGTAAGCGCTCCATCTTCTTCCTTCTTTGGCAAGGTCGGTTTAGACACTGTTCGAGTCAGTCGTGAGGTCGATCTACAACGAGACGTTACGCTCGGTTACGTACGAGAGGAGGGTCGAGGGGGTGTGAGTGACTTCTCCTTGTCTGACTCGATGTTGAGAAAAGAAGAGGAATTTGATTTGGCGGGAAGAGAATAGACCGGGGCGTTGTTGGTCGGTTGTAGAACGGGTGATTTCGGCGCCACTTTATGCAGGGACACCTGAGGTGGATCAAAATTTCGAGCCGCACGACCCTCACCTCCCCCAGATTGATGTGGGGCTTGGGTGGGTTCGAAGCCGAAGGACTATTCAATTTCAGAAACTTCGTCCGTCTACAACGTTGTAGATCACCTCCTTCCTCCCGTGGACACGCTGACTTTTCTGGCCGACGGTGCGTTGATCTGTGGGCCGGGGTTGGTTTGATTTGCACTCTTATCTCCCCCGCTCAATCTGGGCGAAGCCAATTTTCCTGGTTCAGCCACGCGAGGTGGGTTGACTGCGACGTGTTGTGAGAAACGAGCCAAGACAGGTTTCGTGTTGACAGAGTTTCTCGAGCTGATGACCGGAGAAGTAGAGGACGGGCTGTCGCAGGGAGAAGGTGTAGAGGCTGGTTCTAAAGAGTCCCTCCTCTCTTCGTGTGGTTTGGCGGGAGATTCTTCCGGGCTCGTTGTAGATGGCTCCTCGGCCACCTGGGCGATCTCTTCTTTTTCTTCGAGGAGAAACTTTTTGGCCATGCGGATGGTGCCCGTTTTGATCTGAAGGAGGATTAGAAATCATTCCCTCTTCTCACGATGATGAGACGTGTTGGATGATGATGAGACGTGTGGAATGATGATGCTGATGGATGATGGACATCGACGAATAAAATGGAGAATAAATGATTCACTTTGTGGTTGAATCCTTCCAAGATGGCCTTGTCACCGACGACCTCTGGTGTGGGTTCGGGTTGATGAGCCTGGAATGCATGAGAAATGTCTTCGATCCGATGATGATGTGTCACCAGAAAGAGTTCTTCGTGTTGTGTGATGAGCGTCTCCATGAGAGTTGTGGCGTGCGTTGCATCTTCCATGACCAACTGAAACGTCTCCTCTTTCGGTCTATGGATGTCAATGTCGCTCGCATGAGATGTCACTCACCGATAGAGGGTCGGGGCGAACACGATGGCGAGGTTAGATGGGGTCATCTTGTTGACAGCCGAGTTCTTTGAAATCTTGTTCAGGAGGCCCATCAGTCTAGCCAACACGAGGCGATTCGTCGTAGGTAAGAGGTTCAACACCTTCTGAATACAAGCAATACGTGCAGTGTTGTCGGGTACACCTAATCGTGTGAGTGATGGAGGAGATCATGATGTCATTTCACCGATGGCTGCTAAGAAACATTCGTAGAGCTCTGCGGTCAACAGAGCTTCGGGCATTTCTCTGAAAAATAACTTGAGAAGGGCGGCGACGTCATTTGAATCTCTGGCAGATGTATGGAGATCGACCGTCTTTCCTTCGATGTATAGATTCTTCAGTTTTTCAATTTCACTGGAAGAGCCTGAGAGTCGGAAGATACCTTCGGCGTCCAGACCTACATTAGATCAGAGGGCCCGATGTCTTCTACGATCACCATTCTTCTCCAAATACTCTACGCATTGGTCTACGACGATAGGGACCTCATTGATCTTCGAATCGAAGAGGAATAGATTGATTGCACCATCGTCCTTCTTTGTTTGTCTTGTCTTTCTATTCGACTTTTTTTTCTCTTTGCCAAGACCTTTGTCCCACAGCTTTGAGCTCGCGGACATGATGTGATGCCCTCTATCACGATACATCAGTCCGGAATCTTCATCTATCACGAAAGCATGATCCACAGAACACAACGACGAGTCAAAGAGTCACATCAATTTGTGGGGTGCAATCGAATCGAATCGAATCGAGCATCGGATGATGTTGTTCAAGGATCTCTCACCTGTTAAGATGTGAAGGATTCTGTTCCCTTCAGCTGAGAGCGTAAGAAGAGGAAGGTCGTGCGAGTGCTGTATGTGCTTCCGAGAAGAAGATTAGGTGATGCGTGTGTCGACGCGGACAGGCAAAGGGGTCTCACAAGAATCTCCCTTTGAAGCAGGATCCTGACAGCTCCTGCTTCTTCTTTCTTCAGCACAAACACACCACGAGAACAGAGCTCCCCACGCTCGTGTTCGTATAGAAGTCCGAGTCTTCCCCTTGCATACCACTTCCGGTAGAAATTGTAACCTTTGTCACTCCTGGTGACGTTCCTCTCTCAGTGATCGAACAAAGGTCCTTGCTGGTGCGAAATGTGACTGGAGAAAGGATTTAATGTGTTTATTCTTGGCTGTAGAAGATGAGCTGAAAAAAATTGCGAAGACGAGAACGAGCATCGCATCACAATCGTCACCATGTCCGACAGAACCTTCGTGTCTGCAGATTCTGATGAATATAAGAACAGTGCTACCATCTTGTGTTTAGATACCCCGAATAGCTCAGAGTTTGGCATCGACGAGTACGAATTCACCACGGGTCCAAATTTCAAAGGTATCAAGCTGATACCACCTGGAGTCCACTACATTTTCTACAGGTAAGAGAGATCGATCTTCGCAAAGATATGATCAGGATCACAATCGCATCTAATGCTGGGCAGTGCTGGTGCCAAATATGGTGGAATCGGTCCTCCTCGTTCCAGTCTATTCATGCTTCTCAAACCAGGTCAGGTCAGTGGATCATCTCATCACGTTGAAACTGACCAGAAAAAGGTTCGACTTTTGAGATGGAATACCTCCACAGAGGATTACGACTTGGACGAGGAGCTCGATCAGGAAGAGGTAGTAATGATCCATATTTCAATCGTCGTCGTCACATCTGATCAACCTCAGGTGTCCCGCTATATCAACGGCGTCCGTAAATTCGATTTCGATCGTTTTCTGGGACCTTATCCCTCAGACAGCGAACGTTGGAAGACTCTATCGCTGTACATCACGTCTCACGTGATGCATCATCTCGAATCACCATCCAAGAGGATGTCTTCTGTCTACGATACGACGGATAAAGAACTGGAGCAGATCATGAAGGGACAGAAGGAGCGATTGGAACAGAGTACGGTGGTCGTATCATCCTCTAATGAAGACCCCACACGCTACCGTCCAAAGTGAGACGCAACATTCTAAAGATCTTTATTCAAACAAAAATCATTGAACTCTATTTTGAATTCATCTCCTCCATGATGGATCTGATGACAAACAGATTTTCCTCCATCCCAACTTCAAAAGAGCTCGGTAAAATGAACGGCTCCGTTAACATCCAAAACTTTGACAAGTCAACTCTATGTCGGTGAGTCATCACGATGATCCTTCTCGATCTCATCACCAACAGAAAATTGAGGAATCGATTCGATGAAGAATTTGGACTGCTGGGTGAACTCCAATTCGCCTTTGTTGTATTCCTCATGGGACAATCATACGATGCGTTCGAGCAGTGGAAGAAGCTGCTCAGTGTTCTGTGTCAATGTGATTCGGCCGTATCTACAAACACTTTATTTTTTTACGAATTCTCCGGTGAGTATTGCATCATCACGATCGTGATCATGAGCTGATGATGATCAGCCGTTCTTCATTTTCAATTGAAACAAGTTCCTTCTGACTTCTTCGAGGACAGTCTATCGGCGGACAACTTTCTCACGCAGATCCTGAGAAATTACGTCGAGATCACTGATGACGACCAGTTGGGAGAGAAGATGAAGAAGAGATCGAAGAAATTTAGAAAATATCTGCACCAACGTTTTGGCTCGACGTTCGCAGAGAAGACAACGATACAGTTCGATTCAGACGATGAATATGCCCCGGTCATTGTAGAGATGGAATAAAGATGAACGAGAGTGTCTTTGACTCATCCGCTGAAGTGAATGTGGTTCATCTTGTCGTGAGAAGCTAATGGTATCGTATACGATCCTCAATCGTGGGTACACAGCAGTCCTGTTGGTGAAGATCTCGTTGTTGGTGGATTGTAACGACAATCGGCAGAGAAAAACACCCAAAGAACAATCAATTTACAGAAAGTTGTGTGAGATCATGATCTCTGTGCACAGAGATCGCGCGTTCGATCTCAATGGTCCGACGGATCGTGTTCTTTTCCCTAAATCAACGCAAAAAGGGGGATCAAGCCTCATTAAGAGGACAAGGCTCAGAAAGTCACCTCAAAATCATCTAAAAAATCTGTTCTTATCAGTTCAAAGTTGTAAACAAGACTGCGCGCGCGAAAAATTTTCATTTTTCAAAAAGGGCCTCGGCGCGCGCACCACGCTACCCCAACCGCATGGTCTTTCCTCTTTCCGCCCCGGCTTGTCTTAGATCAAGGTATGGGCGATAGGGTATGAGTATCTATATCTATATATCCATCTACCTTCGAGAAAGCTCTTCCATTTTCCATCGATCCTTCCTCTTGAGACTCTCAACCTCTTCCCATCCATGAGTAAGTATCCCTGACTCCTTTCTATCCTATCTCCTCATCTTTTCACATGCATCCATCATATCGATTATCCTGGTAACCATATAGTCACACTAACCTTTCGAAGTGTCTATAACCTCTTTCTAACGCTGAAACAGGTGATGCCGGGCCGTTTCAGAGGCGGAGGGTTGTTATTCGGAGCCCACAATTTTTCGCGGTCAACTTAACGGCTACCTGAGACCGCGGGCACCCCTGGAAGCATCTTCTCGGCTTTTTAAAGCTTAGATCAAGGCACGCCCCTTTCTATTTCGATCATCATCATCATACATCATCACTTAAACTCGTCTAATATCGCCGCAGTGTAGTATCTGTTCTTATCAGTTTAGTCGACTGATAGCCCTGGGTACTCCAGGGCATCCGACTAAATTAATTTTTCTCACGGGTGAGAGGGTCAACACCGGAGCTTGCGAAGGTGCCTCTTACACGGATGAATTCAGCATTGCACTGAAGCTGACTTTCGTCCACCGTTCAAATAATCAAAAGACACGAAAATGTAAGATAATCGTCTAAAAAACGATTACACACAAACAACGAGGAAAAAAACCGTAGTGAGCGACATGATCGACAGGGACACATGAAACGAGAGGTGAGTGATGATCGAGATGATGGGATGAGGAACACGTGTTACATCAACGGTGGTATGAAAGAGAGCGTTCGAAACGTCCGAGTGGCACTGTGTTGGCAACGATCGACTCGATCATCGTGAGAATAAAGGATAAAATTGTGATGGATATCATCCTCAAGAGTTTTCGTCTGTCTTTGTGGACCACGATCGATCACTCTGTAAGAGTTGGAAAGACATGAATAGCTCACAATACGATCCTCATCACTCTATGACTCACGTTCTCCTGAAAGATGAGCGGAAGTTCCATCGGTGCGAGTTCACGTCCACAGCACCACACAGCTGTAGACGTCCGTGAGCGTTCTGACTCACCGTGTGTGACCCGACATGGATGGCCAAACTGTCGATCAGCTGCAGGGTAGCCTATAGAGGAGGGGATGTGAACACTTTCAGTCTCATGATCTCAAGAGGTGTGATCGTCATCACCTTTCTCAGGGACGAGGTGAGTGAAAAAATGAGATGATCAGCGACACGATCATCATGATGATCACGATTGCGGACAACGTTTTGTCTCACGCCTTCATCAAGTTGGCTTAAGCCTCATCATGTATAGACCGATCAAGATCAATGGTGTACATATCCGATCTACACATATCCTTATTGTGACGGTATCTCATCGCAATTATCCGTTTACATCGATTTTATCTTTTTCGTGCAGCAACCATCCTCTCCTGTCTATTGGATAGCAGCCACTTAACAGAAACGTGATCGAAATCCCCTCCAAATCTCTTCTTGAATGTCTCCACGACATCTTCTACGTGCACTGCAGATCTGTACCTCTTGATGGTCCACACCAGCCAACCTATTCTCATCAATCGTCACGTCGATCGTGTTCTTGATGCTTCTCACCACCACTCCCGATGAGAGACACGAAAGGTGATATGATGTCTATGGCCTCTTCAGGTATCGTGTTGATGTCACACACGATCAAATGAACGGGGGGGAGACTGTTGAGTTGCAAGATGGCCTTCTCAGCCATTGTAGATAGATGAAAGACGCCGGGTGCCGACGGTAGAGTGAGGTTGGCGGGATCGATGGAGATGACGGCACCCGTTCTGATCATCTACAACGAGTCACTCGATGGCTCGTGGATATATATCCTCTCATCACCTGCTCTGTAGGTAACGTTGACCCTTCTTCTACAATGGTGAGAGGAGGTAAAACCTTCGATTGCGAGCTCTACACGATCACATCAGCACAAGAGAATCACGTACATCACATCTCACCTTGTCGACTAGTCGATTCGACAAGTATTGTGTCATACCTCCAGGTGAAGATCCGATGTCTATAGCGAGGAATTCCGTTGGGATTTCTGTCTTCAGATCAGGATGTATGACGTCAAGTGACCTCTACCGATGGAGAATCGCTCCACGGATTCTCTCAGCTTGTGATAAGCCCTCGATATGACATTCTCTCCACTCTCTTCTTCCTCCACCACGGCGGGTGACAGTTTCGTGTTCTTGTTCTGATGATGTCGGTGTCGATCTACAAAAGTGTAGACGAGCTCACTTTGGTCTTCTTGATCTTTCCATCTTCACGAGTGACCGTTCCGCTGGAATCTGGTTCGTACCACAGATCTTTATCGTATACACCGCACATCCATCTACAGAGTTGTAGATCGATAACTGGATGGATTTCACCTGTTTTCACATTTCAAGAGGGAGATGATGTGCGTGAAATTCGTGGGGCTCAGTCTAGGATAAATCTTGGAAAATTCTTGTTCCTGGAATCGATCACGTGACTGATGCAGCCGTTCGACTCACACGTGATAGTTGTGGATCGTTGGACAATCTTTGTTCTGTCTCCTTCTCCATGCTCGACAGGAGTAGGTCGCCCAGCTTCATGGTGTCTTGGGGGGGATAACACTGCAGACGTGACGATCTGTATGGAATTCAGTCGGCGATCGTTGAATCACATCACCTATCTTGATGGTGGAGGTGATCGCGCAGCCACTGATAGATCTGGAAGATGGTTAGAATTGATGAGACGAAGATCTCTCACTTGATCGTTCGAATCGAAAGTCATTTGAGAGTGATACACTCGAATGATGTAGCGATTTAGGATGCCATGTTTATTGATGCTCCTCAGCGTCTCATCACTGACTCGTTGGTAACGGATGAATTTAGTTGATCCTGACGGGATTAGAAGGTGTGAAAGATGAATCGATGATGTATCACCCGATTTGATCACATCGGCTTGATCTGTTGGTTGGATTTGGTACAACTCCTCTAAATACTCGATCACCCTTGAAGCATACCCAGGCTCCGTCTGGATGATGATGTGTTCCGTCATTCGGATGTGGGAATAAAAGTGGACTTCACATCACCAATCAGATCGCCTCCTCTTTTCAACCCGCTCCTATTAAACAAAAGAAAACAACAGGTTCATGCATCTCAATAAGTTCTCTGAAGCAGTCTTCTTCCTTTATCATTCCTTCGTGTTCACCACATTACACAGCCATTATTGTTCTTCAATTGTCCATATCGACATCCACCGAAAAGTAACCCTGACAGTAACTCACCTCTTTGCATCTCCCATTAGAGACTTTATGTCTAATCCGACACTCTTGTGATTCCACTTTACAATACGGGTTTTCTGTTTAAGTATCAATGACCCCATCTGCCCCCATCTACCTCCGACAGAAGGCACCTCTTAAACCAGGGCTCGTAACCGTTTACTATTTTCAAATCTCCCGCCACCACTTAGATCTAACCTCGAGCAAGCCCAGGATAAACTACAGGGTTTCGTATGGCGTCAGGTGGGTCAGCTTCTATACTAGCTTCGTAACAATCAGCACCTGAAGACATTTCTACTGTAGGTTGCTGGGTGATTGGATGACGAAGTATCACATCGTGTGTTTTTATCGCCGAACTAACTCTGCCGATCGGTGAAAAGCCGACGAAAACCTGGAATTGATGGAAAACTTGTGTAGATCTAGCAATGCTCCCGTCAAAGCCTTCCGGGGTTGGTTTATCATTCTTCACGGACGACGAGGTGAGGGAGGCAGCAACAGCGAGAAGACGGGAGGGCACGAACATGAGAGGGAAGAGACAGAGATGAAACTCGAGCATACTCTACGAACCTCAAGACAGCCGTAATGGCGAGTCGGAGTGTTAAGAGGAGCAGAGTGAATTCTCGAGTCTCTGACCTCTTCTGCCACGACTCTTCTTCTTTCAAACTTGGGGTTCATCCTCGTTCGAATGGTGGACACTGACTCGATACAGGTACATGCATTGGGGTCCTGCGAGAGACAACTTTTATTTATATAAATATCTTCGTATTTAGACTCATACGATCTTGACTTTCTCCGTGGTGTTCTCGTTGTACTTGATGATGATGGTCTTCACGTACGTCTTGAGATAATGGCACGTCTTGTCCGCAGAATATTGAGCGAGGAAGGTCAGAACATCTCTCTCGTTGCTTCCAAAGTCCTCTTTGAAGTCTTTAAAGTGTCTGGGTAGCCACACCTGCCTCGCATGAGAAAACAATATGGCGGGTTGTAGATCTACCTCGTCCGTGTCTGACTTGTACTGCACAGCACGATCCAAATATAGTCTGGCCTTCTCCTTGGTCTCGGTGCTAAAATTAGCCACGCTGTAGGCTGACACAGATGGTGAAGTGTCCGTACCATTGAACAAGAGGGCGTGAATGATTGGGTTACCCTTCAATACAACCGACTTGGAAAATCCTGAAATTCGGTCATCTACAACGGTGTAGACGGAAGTCTCACCTCTCAGAATAGAGTGGAGGGATTCTAATGAGTGGGGCTTGCTGCCAATGTCGTAGGTGTGCTGCCAGAAGGCTTTTCTCGCCTGAGTCGAACTCGGCAGCTCATGCATGATGAGAGCGTGGAGGTAGAGGGTGTTGTAGACGTTGATGAAGAAGACAAGTCGTTCGTCTTCGTTCAGACCGTCGACGTTGACCTGATGAGTTTCATTCGAATGAATCGTTGTAGATGGATCACCTTCTGGAGGGTGGTGGAAGAGAAGGAAAGTCTTCTGAATTGTTCGGAGGCTTCGGCCTTCTACAAAACTCATCAGATGATGGACAACGACATCACGATGGAGGTGATGAAGAGCTCACCTTGTAATCTAGACTTCCGTTGGGGTTGAGAGCGGCGGATACAGTCTGGATGGCAAGGTTGACGAGGTTCGTTGAGAACTCTGCAGCGTTCTCTGTGAAGTCAGACATGTATCTCTTTGCGAGGGTGTTGAGGGGCTCGTTGTTCGATGGAGGGTTGTATAACTTTCACACGTCAACACGAACATCGTGATGGACGACCATTACCCTGAACTGGTAGAGGATGTCGGATTTCTTGTGGAAGGAAGCGTGTTTCTTTGTCACGGAATGGAAGACGTTTCGGTTCATGAACAGAGTCTGCCCTTTTTGGATGACCTTTTGGGTTTAGAGGTAATCATGATGGATGGTAATCACTTCATCTTCGCCGGAAAGATTCAATCTGTTCTTGATCCAATCGAAAGCTTCCTCTCCTGAGTCGTATGTGAGGAAGAGAAGATTATATCATCGATCTAATCACCGGTGAAGCAGTTATCTACCGTCTCTAAGAGGCCATTTTTGTGCTTTCCCAAAGGAATTCCCTTGTCAGGATCCAACATATCCACACATATCTGATCGACCTACTATACGTCATTCGAGAGCTCTCAACCGATTACACCCACCGCCTCTTCACTGTATGTCTCGTCCACCAAGTTGAACGCTGAAGAAGATGAGAATCCGATACGCGACGTTCATACGATTCTCACCGTTAATCGACACCTGCTTCTCTGTTTTCGTCTTTCCACCAAACAAACCCCGTCCCTTCTTTGCTTTTCTCCTCTCTTCGGTCAGATTGAATCCATCTGGTTCCGTCTGACGGGGTGAAGAGGTGGTGACCTCAATCTTTGGAGATGGTTCCTCAATCCTTGGAGATTGTGCCGGACTCTCTTGGTTCTCCGTCTTATCTGCATCAGACGATCCAGAGATCGACAGAGCGTTCATGCGCTCTTCCTCTGTGGCGCTCATGTTGATGTGTTGGTTGTTGATGCTTCCTGTTGTGGATATTTTTTTTTGAAAACTGTCACGAAAATATTGTAGAGGTGAAGGTCGTGTGGTCTCGATCATCGCTGCTCCTGTGGGTCTAACGTCTCCCTGATGTGATCGATGTGATCAGCTGCCGCGTCCGGGTATTGGAGATCGCTACCGACGGTTGGGCGAAATGGTCACGTGACTTGGTGAATAGAGCTGTTCGAAGAGGTGTAAGGAAGTCCATATGGAGGAACGTTTGTCGAGAGAAAGCCAAGTGCACAGGATGTTTGATGAATTTCATAGAACAGAAGCAGACAGGCAATCTGACAGCTAATCCTTGTCGCCGCTTCACATAATAGAAGGTAATATTGTTCATCTTCGCCTCCAGAATGATTAATAGCGAATCACTGGAAGGAGGGAATGATCGACGGTCACCGTCTCGAGTTACAGATACAACGCTGAGCTCAAGTATAAAGACACTTTTCATGACCTATCGCTGTTCGAGGACACAAAATAAGGAGCCGGATGCACACCACACAAACTTCAGTCGATTGGTATCGTCAGCATAGAATTGCTCTCAGCTACTTGACCCATCTACTCATCGCTTTGGATCAGAGGTAAATGCACCGCACCTTCATCGTCATCATGAAACTGAAGTGTCATCACGATCGATTTCACAGAAGAGAATGTCACGAACGCTCTACAGGCCGTGTTCCAATTTCGCGCGGGTTTTATTCTGAAACAGGAAAGCCGGCAGTCTCCCCGATTCCTCGGCTTTCTCTACATTCTGCTCGACACAACAACACAAACACCCCACATCAGAGACACCATGGACTATCACAACCTGTATCAAGACATCGTGACGATATACCTTCTCGAACATGCCAACAAGGCGCCAACATACATGGAGGACGGCTTCGAGTGTGTTGAGATGATGAACTTCTCTTGCTTTTCACAACGGAAACAAATGGATTCAACAGCCACAGAGGGTGAGGACGTCCATCACAAAATGGGTCGTGACCATCTAGATCCAGATCGAAGGCGTGCTATGCCCAATCGAGGCTAAGAGCTTCGTCAAGAGTCTCAAGCGTGGCCACCATCAACCACAATGATCCCGCCGGAATGTGCACAGACGATTGCGAACATTACGAACCCACCGGAAATGAGAATGAGAGAACATGGACAAGGAAATAAAGACATCTGTTTCATATTTCGATCATTGGATCCCCAACAGGTATACTCGTCGTCGGAACACTCGTGTTGTCTAAAATGCATCACTCTCCATACACGAGATGATGCATCACCTTTCGGTAGAGGTTGATAGTTGGGGACGTTCTTCTTGAACATGGATTCCAACTTTTTCAAAGTGATGTCGCTGACCTGCGATCCTTCAACTCATGGATGTAAAGACATACACCACCTGTCCGAAATCGACGTCTACAGTGTCCACGGGTACCTCCCCGATCGGTTGGTCATCATCGTCCATCATCTGCACCTGTCACTGTGTGAGCTCCTCGATCCATTCCATCTACAACGAGCCCACCGTGTGTCCGGCATTCAATATCTCGAGAGACCGATAGAGGAGATCAGATGACAAGCCGATGACTGTCTTTGCCAGGTGCATCCTCTCTTCCACCGTGAACTGCATCATCATCATCATCACCATCATCACCATCACATCGTCATCGTTCTCACCGGTTGTGGCTTAGAGATGGGGACGTGAACGGGTTCTAAGGGCTTACGCTTCTCTTTCCTCCTCTTCTCTTTCAATGACTTGACTTGTTCCGTCTTCGTTGCCACCTCCCAACTCACGTTCCTCAGTCTGCCCTCAAAGAGACCGCTCAAGTGATTCGCCGTCTTGTGGACTTCGTGTTCTACAACGATGACGTCAGATGACGTCATACCACGTCATCACTTCAGATGCGTCACCTTTCGGGTTGTAGAGGACAGCGTTGGAGAAGACCAATTGCATGTCGTGGATCCACTCTTCGACCGTGCGATAGAGTTTCTTGTCGAATTTGTCCTGGAGGCTTCAGCGTGACGTCACGTGACGTCATCACCTTGATGGTACCGAAATCCATTGGAAATCGAATGGTCTCAAAATAAAGTGGCGCGTGAATTTTTTTGGGATCCACGGGCTCGGAGAAATACATGGCCTTCGGATCTTTCGTGCTCTTGTTGAAGATACCTACCGCGATGTCATCCATCTACAACGATGTAGACGACTCACTCAGTGCAGTTTTCAGGTTCTTTCCAGTCATGAGACTCTGCTGTGACGTCCATTGCACCGTGGATGCCGGCTTCAACCATTTCATGCCTCTCGCCGTCTGATCCAAGTTAAGTCATTTTATTGACCATCTACAACTCACATCGACGTTGACCCGACTGATGAGCATGGATGCATCTAATACACCGGAGGCGAACAATAGCGCCCTCTTTAACTCTGGAATGTCTATGATGAGATTGTAGTTGAGCATGACATATGTGGCACAGAACTTGACGAACGGAGAGGGAGGCTCTTCGTCTCTCACGCTGGCTTGGATGATGGGTGACATCTCTAAGATGGGTGTGTGCTGTCGTGGACGCACGACAAACATGAGAACTCTCTCGCACAGTTGTCGTAAGTCTTCCAGCATGAACCTGTCTCGCGTCAATCGCGATGAAATTTCGATGAGATCTCACGTTTCGGATTGTACGTGCAAGTCGAGAGCCAACAGCATGCACTGGTAGGTATCCTCTTCAGTCTGTACCATTCTAGACATTCGACTGCCCTCGTAAGGTGCACTCAGACCGTCTGCCATCCAAAATCGATCGATGGTACCTGATGACGTCATCGAAATTTCGACGAAATTTCATCCGCTCACCCGTGTAGAGGTACTCGAGTATGGCCAAGAAGGATGCAGGTTGGATGCCGGTGATGATGACGGGAGAGTTGACTTCGTTCATGAAAGAAGCCGTGGAGGAATATTGATCGATCAGCGTGTTCAGATGTTCCGAGCGACTGCAAATGATGGCCTTGTGTCCTATCATCACGGTCAGATCCATACAATCTCACAATCGTCTCCGACGTGTGTCACGAATGGAGAGATGATGAGATGGTCCCACCATAGATTGTCACTGGGTCTGCATTGTCTTGTTGTACGGAGAAAGTGACGTCAGAGAAATCTTGCTTGTTGATCATTGTCTTCAGAGCAGCACACACTCCCGAGGCCCTCAAAGCAAGAGAAGGAAATTCGACGGGAGCGGGGGCATCTACAACGATGAATGACGTCACGATGAATGACGTCACGATTCATTCGTGAGACGTCATACCTGATACCGAGATGAAAGAGAGAGCCGTTCGCCCTTGGTTGTCTGTCATGTCGAAGGTGGCGCCGTTTTGGAGGAGGAAGTTGACCATCTCCATGTTGCAGCATGAGGCGGCGATGTGCAGGGGAGTGTAACCTTCTTTCGTCGTTGCCACGAGGGACATCTGACCGGCTGAGGTGGATGAGTGGAAATGTGGATGATACGGAGATGATGCATGTGATATGATGGATGTGATTGTCACCTTTTTCGAGGACGGCGTTGACGATCTTTGTGTCTTGTGAACTGACGGCATAATGGATGACGGCCCAATCGTTTTCATCTCGAGCGTGGATGTCTGCACCGGCCTGTCGTGTGATTCAGATGGGATCGTTGGTTTTCCATCTCTTACTTGTATAAGCGTGTCGAAGATCTGATGTCTGGCCAATCTGGCTGCCTCATGCAATGGAGTGCTACCGTATTTGTTGGAGATATCAAGACGACATCCGCGTTCTAATAAAATGCAGATGATCTGAACAGAGTGAGGGAGAGAGAGATGAATCATCCACCTCCATATGTCCTTCGGCTGTAGCGTAGAAGAGAGCAGTGTTACCTTCTTCGTTTTGTGAATCTATGGGCATTCCATTCTCCAAACACCTGCGCACACCCGCAGCGCTGCCTTGATCCAAGATCAATCACATGAAGTCTACCAAAGGATTCCTCACCTTCAATCGTCCATTCGATGATAGTTTTGGTCATGTCTGTGCAAACAGTTCCTTCCCTAACGAATGCAGCGATGTGATGTGCGAAATTTAAATTCGCAGAAAACAGCTGCATCACATCACATCTTCTCCATACAAACACCATGGAGGAATCTATCGAAGAGGAGACGGTCAAGAACATCCAGACCGATCCAATCGTCGTCGTAGAGCCCAATCCAACTCCGACCACTCAACCGGCGGAAAATGTGAAACTGAATCCCTTCGCCAGACGTTGGGGCGATCATCTGAAGAGGAAATGGGAAGAGATATCTAACAAGGCTCAATCTACGGTGAAGATCTCGAATCATCTCAACGGCTATAATCGACATACAGGAAGTCACAGAGGGAGATGAAGGATTATTGGAAGGTTATCGAAAAGATTCTTTGGGAGATCAATTGTTGAGAGCAGCCGTAACGAGGCCTGCACCAGCCGATACCCGATTCAGACCATCGCCGACGCTGATCGATCGAATGGACCAATTGAAGTCCTCTTTCACCATCCACCTGTACATACCTCATTTTTGTCTCGACGAACAGGTGCATCTCAAATGTTATGGATTGTCCTCTTGGACGATGAGATTTTCGTAATCTGATCTCGCATCAGGGACCATCTTATCCTTACAACCGAGACGCAGACAGCCTGATGGACTTCATCAACCGACAAGAGATACCATTCGATCTCGTCGACATCATCGAGAACCACAACGCCAACAGCGTCCATTGGTACGACGGATGCATCGTAGTCGATGTCGTCGATCACAGGGGGGAAATGGAGAGGGTGAGTCATCTCTCTACACTGTTGTAGATCGATAAAACCCCGCTTCCCACATTGACACCCAACAGTTGACGAAAGAGCACACGAACACGGCCGGAGTTGGAGCACCTACCGCACCTCATCGTGCCCGAGTGAAGAACTCCAAAGTGGCCGCGAAGCCCGGCATCTCCGTGAAAAATTCGAAGGGAAAAGAAGAGAGTCTGGTGAGCCCTCGATCCTTCTATGATAAGTGAGAAGCTGATCGACGTGTCAGCCCCCCAGCGCTTCACCTCCACCGGCCGCACCGGGCGTCCCGGTCTACGTCTCCGTCACTACAACGCGCCGAGTCTTGTTGAGACCGACACCGTCGTCACTCATTCATGATATACACAATCTCGTGTCGAAGGACAGAGACAGATGGTCCGTAGATGACGTGAGAGTTTCCCTGGGCGTCCCGTGTGCTGAACCAAGTCAGATGATCGCCGCAGAGAGGGAATATGTTCACGCTCAGTCTGAACCGCTCTGTTTGGATCCTTCTATCGAGGTGATCTGAATTCTGTGAATGCGAAGAGTCGGTGGGTGACGCTGGGTAGGTGGCCTATCTGAACAATCTGATTCACTACAATCGACACAAGTATTACGTTCCTAAGAAGAGGAGACATTTTGTTCCTAGCGTTCCACTGTCCGCCTCATCATCAGCTCCCACGTCGTGAGTCATCATCTTCATCATGTCAGCATGGCCATCATGATCATCATCGTTATCATGCCCATCACCATCATCGATCATCACACAAGATCACATCATGAAGACGAAACGTATACCGACCCACACAGTAAACTCCTTCAAATCATTCAAAACAAGAAGGAGAACACGCATCACGTCTCCGACCACCTGGAACATTCGATCCATCAGGCCATCAACAAGGTCATCAACCAATACAACAACGCCGCAGGCACCGCCGCCGCCGTCAAAGTCGTCGAGAGGCCGGAAAATCCGAGCAGTCTCCTCAACCGGAAGTTACGATTCTACGTCAACGGTGATCTATTTTCCCGCCAAAACGAAATTTCGACGATTTCTCCTGACTTTTTCCAGGAAAACCATACTGCTCGTTTCACCTCAATCATCACCAGAGTACGGGTTACTCTGGCGTCCTCCGAACTTCACAGACCGACACGACAGAGTGAGTTTCCCGCCCGATCCCATCTACAACGAGGCAGATTTCCTCTGGGTAACGCGGCCACGGCCAATCTGACCTTGCAGCAACTCAAATCTCTCTACGAGAAGGAAGGACAAGTCATGGACTCTCATTCAGAAGAAACGGAGGGCGAGGCCGGGCCGGTGCAGGTCGTCCACGGCAAGCAGATGGTCAATCCACAGAACAAGCCACAGATGATCGTGAGGTATAGACGACGGATGGACGTCTGACGGTGACAGCTACCCGGTGTACCTCTACACATGTCCCAAATGAACAGGAGTAATTCTTCTCTTGGGATGATGGCGGGAAACATCAACGCCCCCGACGCGGCCCAATTGGCTAACAATAAAAAGATGGTGAGGCGATTTAAAGTTTAAAATTGGGACTCACCCCGAGCAGGTGCAGAAACTCAACTTGCCCGGTCAGACCGTCCACAGTCCCAATATCATCATACAGAGCATGAACCCCAATGCTATGGGAAATTTCGGACACCAAATGGCGGGAAACTCGTCGAATACCATGGCGGGCCCAGGAGGTGACGTCAGATGACGTCATCACATCGTTGACCTCCCACAGGCAGGTTGATGTACCGCGGTAACTCGCAGATGAACCTCATGCAACAACAACAACTGCAGCAACTCCAGCAGCAACAGCTCCAGCAACAGCAACAACTCCAACAGATGCAACCCCAATAGAACCCCTCTCATCTTCTTCATCGTTCCTCCATCGACATCACATGTTGAAGACAGAAACTTCAAAGCGTTGACAAAATAAAGACCCGAAAAGAGATGCGGAAACTTCAGCCTCCTCTTCTGACCCCATTCGCCTCCACACGCGAACGAGTTCGCGACCGTCCGTGAACAGCCGCCCCTCAGTACCAGGACGAGGTCTAAAGGGAGAGGGAGCTGCCCGATTCACCGCTGGTGTGGCGGCTCGCTGTCGGCTCTTGTTCAGAATGGCGTATGCAGCTGTCACAGATGCCTCGAGGTATGGCATTCTACAACGAGCTGAGAATGGATGGCGTGGAACGACGAGCGGGGGCGGTAGGTCATTCGATTTACATCCGACAAGGAGACAGACCCCAGTCATGAGGTCTTTCGTCTTATTGGTTGTGTTGGCCCTCGCCGCCGCGCAGGTCGCTTATCCCAACAACCCCGAGTGTGGTTGGGGAGATCAGGTATGTCAATGTCATATCGTTCTGGATCCTGATTTCGAAACGAATGGATCCGTCGCCCGAAGATGCAGGTACTGATGATGGAATAGGTATACCGCGCCGTCGGAGACTGGCCTCAAGATGCCGGATCTGCCAACAACTGGGCCGCTGATGAGTCCAAGGGAGTTATGACCGCTACTCACGCCCAGGCTTGTGAATACAAGGCTACCGTCACTGGACTTCGCCCCGGAAAGCTTTACAACTGGAAGGTATGTCATACAAAATGATTCCCGATACGATACGATGGACGACCGCCCGAAGATGTCTGATGAACTCTTAGGTCACCATTGGAGGATCTTACAATGTCAACTGGGGTTGTGTCGGTATGAACGGACCCAACTGCAACTTCACCGCCGACCAGAACGGAGGAGTCGTTTTCCGCATCGTCGCCGTAAGTCTTCCATCCCTCCTTCTTCATCGTGTTCAACATCTGATCCTCTGACAGTCTTACTCTTACACCCTCTCCACCTCCGCCACCAACGGAAGCTCTCCCCAGCCCCAACCTCAGCCCACCTCCTCCAACGGCTACCAATACGTCGGCTGTTACAAGGACGACGGCAACAGAGATTTGACCGGAAAGTACACCGAGAACGTCGGCAGCGTCGCTCAATGCGCCAGCATCTGCCAGGGTTTCAGCTACTTCGCTGTCCAATACTCCACCCAGTGCTTCTGTGGTAACAGCTACGGCCGTTACGGACAAGCCCCCGAGTCAGACTGCAACATGAAGTGCAACGACGGTTCCTCTCGCTGCGGATCTGGCTGGAGAAACTCTGTCTACTCCACCGGTAAGACACCCTCTCCCAACCCCACCACCCAGAGCCCCACCCCTACCACCAAGAACCCCACACCCACCCCCACAACTCAGAACCCCACCCCCCAGCCCAGCAACGGTCGTGCCGTGTTCGCTCACTACATGATGGGATACGCCAACAACAACGACCAGTCTTACTTCGAGAAGGAGATGAAGCTCGCCAAGGCCGTCGGCATCGATGCCTTCGCCGTCAACTGTGGAACCGACAGCTGGCAGAAGGATAAGATCGGACAGATGCTGGCCGCCGCCAACAACGTTGGCTTCAAGATCTTCGTCTCCTTCGATATGACAGTATGGGGAAGCAATGGCTGGGACGGTATGACTGACTGGATGAACTCCTTCGCCGACAACTCTGCCTACTTCAAGTACAACGGACGTCCCTTCGTCTCCACCTTCTACGCCAACTTTGGAGGTATGGACAACAACGCATGGGGAAACTGGAAGAACGTGAGAACCTCTATCTTGAACTTCAAGTCTCAAGCTGACGTCATGCGATAGAGAGTCAACAAGAACTTGTACCTCTGCCCCAACTTCTTCCCCAACAGCTACCAGCAGTGAGTCCATCCTCTATCCACACACCCACTCATTGTCTTAGGTACTCCAACGTGGACTGTCTCTTTGGATGGGACGCTTGGGGAAAACAATCCTCTTCTGACCGTGACAACGGACTCATGAGCCAATCGGGAGGAAAGCAGTACATGGTTGGTGTCGCTCCATGGTTCTTCTGCCACTTGCCTCAGTGGGGTAAGAACTGGGTCTGGCCCCAGGGAACCTCCGACGGAGACGAGAACATCTACGCCATCCGCTGGCAGCAGGCCATCAAGGTGACATCCATCTACAACGAGCCACGTTTGACGCGTGACAGTCTTCGGCTCAATTTGTCGAAGTCATCACCTGGAACGATTACTCTGAGTCTTCATACATCACTCCTCTCCTAGATGCCGGACACGTGAGCTTTTCATTCGAATGGAAATCCAACACAGCACTGACTTTGCACAGACTTTCGATGCCTCCGACTTCTATACCAACGGACAATTCCACGCTGGTTTCTGGGTGAGCCGCTATTTCTACGTACGTTACGCACATACTCACCCCTTCCCAGGGAATGACCGCCTACTACGCCAACTGGTTCAAGACCGGAGGCTCTCAGCCATCCAAGAACAGCGTCTACTGGTCATACAGAAGACACGCCACCAACCAAGACAGAAACGACGACAGAGGAGCCCTCACCATGAACTGGACCGTGAGTCTATTCTCAGCCTCCACCAAGCTCACTCTATTTTTAGCCCAACGACTGTGTCAGCATGCACGCCATCTCCGCCAACCCCGGAGCTCAAGTCAACGTCAACATCGGTGAGTCTCCTTGGCTCGTTGTAGATCATCGTTGACCTCCACAGGTGGAAGAGACAACTGGCACACCATCTCCGGCACCACCGATACCTGGTGCGTCAGCTACGGAGGAACTGGAGCCGTCAGAGTCAGCGTGAAGAACAACGGACAGACCACCAACGCCAACACCAACGGACCCGATATCGAGGGTTACGGACAGTACAGAAACTTCAACCCCTTCTCTGGTGTCATGGACTACTAGATCTTGTTGTAATTCCATAAAGTTTTCTATTGGATTTACGCTGTGATTTGTAAGAGTGATGAAGAGAATGGGAATGTGTTTCACGAGAAGAAAGAAGCCCACTCCATCTTACCAGTAGTAGTGTTCCATCGACACACACATGGACAACGTCCAATGGTATCACGACCGTCATCATTCCCACAACATCTCGGGCAACATCTATGGAATGCAATGTATAGAATGCAATAAAATGAACGGTCAAGCGTTCACCTCTTCCACGCGTGCACGCGCCATTTCTCATCGTGATCGGTCGTGCTTCGAAGATGGTGTGAAGATGAATTCGTTGTCTGATTGACCGATGTGAACGAGTGGAGGATCGCGACACTAAGGATTCGAAGGAAATAGCATGAGAGCAAGGAACTATTCTACGGTGCAGAGGTGAAGACATCATCCACGATCTAATCACTTCAAACAGAGGAGGATTATCGTGATTGCGTAAGATCTGATGGTGATCACGGGTGCCTTCGCAGACTCTCATGACCAACAAGAGGAGATGCAACGCGTAGACCGGATGAGAAGGGCGGAATCCCAGTCACGTGACTTGAAATTCCTCAACTTTTTTTTGAAAGTTGCGTTTGTTAAACGTCAAAAACGCGGTAAGCTGATGAAAAGAGAGGATTTACCAGTTTGAGGCACCGGCAAATCATTTTCTGCTCGGCACATAAAGCAGCAACCACAAAGGTAGACAGCCACAACAACGATGGAATATCTTATCGAGGATCTCCTTTGAGACACAAATCGCAACGGTAGAACGCACCAGTCCACAAGAACTCCACAACCACTTCTGATCAAGAGCACACGGGCTCATCACCTCTTTGGCCTCTCACTGGCAACCCTTCGAAAGCCAAACTCTTGACTGCCCCCACCGACTGAGACAACATTTCCATTGGAATGAGTATCCATCCTACGGGCTCAACACCTTCAACAGGAGCCTCTTTTGCACGAGAGACAAGACAAGAACGTGTCTATAGCCACCTCCAACGACCCTCTCAAACGACAGTGATCACAAGTAGCTCTGCTCTCCTTTCGAGGATGATCACACACTGTTGGCCCTGAGTTGGCGAAGTGAGGTGACGAGGCTGCTACCAGGAGTCAGACCGACAAACGAACGAGAGATGTACGGCCAGTATTGCCTTCGGGCAGAAAATTGTATGCCCTCGGCTCGACCGCACAGAAGATGATACACGAAAGTGTTTGATTCTGGCCGGAGTGGAGACACCCTTCGAGGGTCTCTACGAGAAAGGCAGGCGAGTGTCTGACGAGGCTGTGGTGTACGGAGTATGGCCGTACCCAGCCCAGGTAGAGCATCGGCGTTCCTTCTTCTTTCTTCAGTGTGCATCGAGACGTTCACACGCACGAAGGCCCAACTTTGAATAAATCGAACTGAATCGAATCTGTCTTCTTCTTTCTCGAGACTGATGATGAACTATCCTTGTGTCTGAGCATCTCTAAATGATCGACACGAGAACTCATCAACTACAGGTATAAGATCTGCTGATGAAACAATTTATCTTTTCGACCCGTCTGCGAATCGCGGCGGAGTGAATAGAGAGTCACAATGAGGACACACCACTTGCATGCTATTTAGCAGCTTACGTCGCCGCTCTAGGCGCCGGCTGGCAGTCGCATACACGTGGTCAACAGCTTCACTTCCATGAAAGCGATGGCCGAGCTGATCAGTAGAAAGACCGGTCTAGCCGTGGCATCGATTCCATCAGAGAAGGGGGAAAGCACTTTGGATTCTTTGGTCATCTGATCGATCTGAACATCAGCACGAGCCTGACGAAGAAGATGATGTGCGAGTTCCTCCATCACTCGGCTCGGATGGCGGCAAAGCCGGTGGACTCTCCCGCGTCGGCCTCCAATAGTTCGATGCCGGACTTTGCGACTAAGAGTCCGTGTGTGATGATGAACGGCTTGTTGCTACCCTTCAGCAGCTCACCGATAAACTTGGTGACTGCGAGATCCCCTGCGGCAGATTGAGCGAAGCGAGTGGCGATGTTTTCGTGGTTGAAAGCACTGTGGATGACGTCAGTCCTCTCTACTGCACTCCGCAGGCTTTCAGGCTCTTCGAGGTTGTTCAAGTGATCGTAACTGTAAAGACTTTCGACAAGATTATCATCGACAGATGCTGTCGTGTGATGACTCCCAATGGTGGTAGATTTGAGCTTGTTGATTGAAAGTGGTGAAAGTCGTGGAAACTTCATAATGGAGGAATTAATGATATTTATAGTTTAATATTTCGGGTCACCACAAACATCCATTGAGAGGCGGTGATACAAAGGGCGAAACATGTCTACAGAAGAAGTGAAGGCTGAGGTGACGAATGAAGAGCAGGTAGAATAGGTGGCATTTGTTTTTCTCTCCGGTGATTGTCTCATCACCATTCGAAATGCATCCCACGTGGCAAGACGATTGTCTAATGGAATGAACAGGGACAGATGTCTTACACCGAAGCATCTTATAAATCGAAAGGAGACAAGTCTTACTACTACTGGCATCCAAATGTCTCTAAATCGATTCCAAAGGTTGGAATGCCAGAGCTGCTCGAGAAGGTCACCATAACTGTTCCCACCGCTCCCACATACAAGCAGATCATCAATTACTCATGGCTAGACGATGGAGAGAAAATCAAGTGAGTGATCGCCAACACATCCTCGTGTGATTCACACGGTCCATCAGAGTTTACATCGAGTATGCCAAAGTCGGTGACTCAAAGGAGGAAGTGGGGGAAGTCCTCGCCGAGAAGATCAACTGCACCTTTGCAGAGAGAGGCTTCGATCTCTTGTTGAGTGATTTCAAGAAGGAACATCATCAACTCAAGATCTCCAATCTGAAGGAGAAGATCGACCCCACAAAGTCGACCCACCGCTGTCTGAAGAGTAAGATCATCGTCACTCTGCACAAGTTGGATAAGGAGACCAAGTGGTTTTCTTTGTTGAATAAATGAGTGCGTCAACTGGTTTCTCGCTCTTCTCATCATCAGGACACTAGATCGAGATGAGAGTGAGCTCGTTGCATCAGATCACATGCAGCAATCTGCTGCCAGACTGAAGAACTCACAGTCAGAAAAGGTAGATAATGCAGTGCGAGTTGTCTCACGAGTAGAAAAGATGAAAGGAGCGAAAATTATTAATAATTTGAGAAACTACAACGATGACATTGGTGACGTCAGGGTGACGATGAAAGAGGAAGCATCTTCAAATTATTGAAGGACAAAGAGAGATACACATGGAAATAGACGCTGCCCCCGAGAACCTACCCAATCAGACTCTGTCCGAGTATCGTTTTCTGTTACATCAGAAGTTCATCTCAGACGCAGAGAAGGCTGAGATCAAGTCGAAACTTTTGGCCGCTATTAAGGCGGACAGTGAGTCGTTGATTGTTTCTGTAATCATACACGATGTATTGTGACGATATCTGAATGATATCAGACGTTTTGCCATTCTATCAGATCGTAGCTTCAGAATTAGGATGGTCAGAAGACACAGAGTTGGTGAACACGGCGAGAAAGGCCAACGAGGAGACACTCAAGACACTCGATGACAAGATCAAAGATGCACAGGAGAACTTGGGTGAGAGTGAAGTGAGAGACGCTATGGAGGCTAAGGCCGCTTTCTTCAGCAGAATTGGAGAGAAGGTAAGTCGTCTCGTGAATTGAATGATACGGTCCATCTCAAAGTGAAATAGGAAAAGGCCATCAGCCAATACAAGTTGACATTAGAGAAGACTATCGGTTTCGGACAGAAGCTCGACATCGTCTTCAACATGTTCAGAATCGGTCTCTTCTGGAACGACCACACCCTCATCAAACGCCACCTCGACCAAGCGAAGAGGTGCGTCTCTTGTCATCACCATCACGATACACCTTCACCATTGTTCATGATGACCCTTCATTGTGCTTCATCTGATGGAGCGATCACAGCATGATCGAGCAAGGAAGCGACTGGGACAGAAGAAACAGACTGAAGGTATACGAAGCCCTCTACCTCATGTCCATTCGCGAATTCAAGAAATCCGCGCTCCTGTTCTTAGACACCATCTCCACCTTCACTGCCGTCGAACTGCTGGACTACGACACTTTCATCTTCTACACGGTACTGATGTGCACCGTTGCTCTCGATAGAGTCACCATCAAGAACAAGGTGATCGTGATGATGTACACGATCGTCTCATCTCTAAAGGTCATCAATGCACCAGAGATCCTGACATCGATCGGAAACATTCCCAACTTGCAGACACTTTTGAAGTCCTTCTACGAGTGCAATTACGCTCCCTTCCTCGTTGCTCTTGGTGAGATATCTCTTTCCATCCACTCTCACATCCTCACACCTCTCATCATCACCTTTGATTCATCTTCATCAGCCGACATCACGGATGTCATGAAGAGGAACAGATACCTCTCAGCACACGCAGAATACTTTTCAAAGGAAATGAGAGTGCTGGCTTACTCTCAGATGTTGGAATCATACAAGAGCGTCCAATTGACCAACATGGCCAACGCTTTCGGCGTATCTCCCAACTTTTTGGACAAGTGAGTTTCCGATCCTCTTAAACCTTAAAACCAGTCGTACTCACGAAATGTCAGGGAGTTGTCGAGATTCATCGCATCGGGTAGACTTCACGCCAAGATCGACAAAGTGGGAGGCATTGTAGAGACAAACAGACCCGACAGCAAGAACGCCCAGTACCAATCGACCATCAAGCAGGGCGATCTCATGCTGAACCGCATTCAGAAACTCTCTCGTGTCATCAACTTGTAATAAAAGAAAGAGTTGAACGTTTATTCCAACTCGGGAAAATTGAATCGCGCGTCATCGTGATCAGACGAGGACGGATGATGTCACGAGCCAGTTGATGGTGTTACGATCCGCTGGTGGAATATCTGCCAACTTCTTCTGGTAGCTCTTCGCTTGACACGAGTCTGATTCATCGTCATCATCATCGTTCCATCGGTTCTTCCTCACCTATACCCAGAGACGAACACAAGTTCTTCTGGTTCGACTGTTCTACAATGTTTCCCTTCAGGCTGCTCAATTTACACAGGAAAGAGGAGAACTCTTTGATGTTGACTGTGACGTTCATGTCCCCACTGTCGTCCCAATCGTCATCGTCGAAGCTCTCTGTCGTGTCTTGAACGATCGTTGCCAATGGATCAGACGGCGCATCTTCATCTAAGGAGAAGTCCCCCTCGGCTGATGATGATGTGAGATCAAGATGATGATGATGAGAGATCAAGACGATGATGATGATCAGAAACTTACTTGTATCGGCAGATTCTAACATCTGAGGTGAAACTCGAATGTCGTTCGAGAGGATCTGTAAGCTGTTGGAGTCGGCCTGCTTCGTAGAGAGGGCATTCAAGATGACGTCCTGGTTCATGCTCTTTGCAATGTATCTGCAGATGGGATTGAGATAGCGGAAATCTCTCCACAGAACATTCAACCAGTAGAGGACATCAAGGACCTAAATGAAGATTAAGAGGATGAAGAGGTGGAGGCGAAATCCACCTTCCGGATGATGACGGTCTCTAGTGTCTTATTCTCCATGAGATACAAGATCTTGTTCACCATAAAATCTGAGATCTTGGAGAAATTGGTCGTCACACCCCTACCAGCGTCAGACGAAATTTGACGAGATTCACTCACTTGTCGATGGAAGGTTTCGCATACTTATCCTTGATGGTTTGAACTAGATGAGATAAGATCTTATTTGTACTATCCAAGAGCGAGATCTGCACTTCGGGGTCGTCGTGAATCATCAAAAGTTCGACTAACTGTGGTGCCAATCTGATCTACCATGTACGATCAGATTCGATCTTCGATTGAAAGAACTCACCATCTGAATGATGGAGCATTTCATCACGAAGCGAGGTAGTATGGGATAAACTGAGTTCAATAGAGAGCCCTTCAATTGCGTTGGATTCTTCAGACTCAAGATGGAAAAATTGGTCAATATACTGCTGATGTCGACATCTGTCTCCCAGAAACTATGACACAAGAGTAAAACCTTAAATCCGTTAACCGTACATCTCTACGATATTCTTCACCTCCGTTGAGACGGTCTTCAACTTGTTCGAACAATTCGTTTGTGATATGGCGAGAATCTTTGGCATCAGAGGAGGTAGCAGACTCTTGACAAATTCCAATAAGGTGGCGATTTTCGCGTGATCAGCCGGATTTGACCACGACTGCTCGCCTCCCAATCTCATGATGAACTTCTCTTCCAGGTAAAAAGTCTTTCTCAAGGCGTGATTGACAGAGATACAGGCTGCCAGATAGAAAGCCTGCTGATCTGCATTGGCCTCATCAAAGGTGGAACGTAAGAAGATGCCATTCCAGATCTGTACGAGTGAGATTAAAAGATAGAAGATGGGATCACCCTCTCGAGAATCTTGGGGTCTAAAAAGAAGATGACTTGAGTGAGAAGAGGTAAAACTTGATTTGACATCCTGGACAGCTCCCACTGAGAGCATTCCCTCAAACCATCGACTACCTGCAAGAACATCGCCTCCAAGACTCCTTCGGCCGATAACAACTGTCGCATCGTCGATTCGATGCATCGCACGTCCCTCACCTTCAATTGAGATATGACTCCCGGATCAATGTCACTCTTGACTCTGAGGCTACTGTTGGCGTCTAAAGCGTGGAGTTGTTCGATGAGTGAGCCAGTCAAGATGCTGCGAGACGGGGAAGAAGGTGCTGCCGGCTGCTCGATCTTCACGGCTCTCTTGAATGATTTTGGTGAAGTGGAGGGTCGATGATCACTGAGACTCGCATGGAGTGGTCGGATGACCACGTCGGTGATGTCACCTGAAATCGTCGTCAGCTTTAACGTCCTTTGATGATTTCTCACCGATGGATGGACTGATCCTCCTGGACTGTGGAGAGATCTGAATGGTCAAATTGGTCAGATCGGGGAAATTGATCTGTTGTTCGGAAGAACTTCGTCTGAGACGGCCATTAGAGAGAGCTTCTGATCGGGCAACTTGGGCCGTGGGTGGTGTTGAACCTCTCGTCTGTTGGTTTCTCGGCGTCGTATCGAATGGAAAAGTGTAGTGGACGTGGTTGTTCAGGGTGAATTTACACAAGAGCTCGATGGCTAACATACGACCTTCGGTCCACTCCCAAGATAATCTCTTTCCACCGTTCAACATCTGAAATGGTTTGGACAAGAAGGGTGGTGGATTGATGATCTGATCACGCGATCAGTCCGCATTACATTCTCGTTCTCACTTCGCTCTTCGTCAAGAAGCCCTCTGGATGGATGACTTTGTTTCTGAGTAAGAGAGCGGACTCCATGGGGGTGAGGCAGATGAGGCAGTTGAAAAGCAATTTAGATACGATGGCGTCTGGATGTTTTACCATGAGGGATCGGAAGGCGCCGCTGCACACCTGAGAGGGTGAGAAGAGGAGGTTGAAAGGACAAACCTGTCGGACCGTGCTGGCGGGATGTGATAAATACAAGAGGAGCGTGAAGAGGTACAATTGCCAATCTGGAAGTGAGAAAAAAGCAACATTTCCGACCACAAATCCGGCCACTCCCAACAGTGATTCTTTTAATAGTGAATAGAAAGTGTGAATGACAATAACCAAACATAGAATCAGAGGCGTCTCTCACCTGCTTCGTAGGCGTCGACCCACGGATCAGAAGGTATGGATAAAAGATTGTTTAGTGTCGATTGGTTTCCGTTCCTGTCTCTCAAAAACGTACATTTTCCCAACAGTCGATGTATCACGTCAGGAAGTGAATCGAGAGTTTCCTGATGTCATTCAATCGAAGACGACTTCCTCTTTGTACTCACCTGATGCCTGCTCCGAACGAGAAAGCTGTTGAATGCTTGTATGGCGTATTCGCGGATGCTCAACTGAGGATTGGGCAACAGGGCATAGATGACATTCCGGATGCTCTCTGAGATGAAGGGCGGTAGACGGTCCATCTTTAATTCTCCGAGCTGATGCAACATCCTCAATCGTCGTCAAAGGACATGACTCACCTTCAATACGAAAGCGAAACGATCTCCCTTGTTCGTACTTTCGAATGCGAACGTCGCAGTTGGTTCCATGTCAAAACTCTTCAAGATGGAGAGGACACCCAGGATTCCTCCCTCCGTTTGCTGCCACGTGAAGGAATCAGACAGACAGATCTGAGATGATTCAGCGCCGTCGAGTCATTTGGTGCAACATCACCTTCGAAAAGCCTTCGTAGAGTGATTCGATCTGAGGCATCGTGAAGTAGGGCATCACCGCACAGAGTCCGCTGTAGCATTTTTTTCGAATGGCTGACCAGACGTCCGTCAGACTCACAATGATGAGATCCTGTAAGGCATCAGTGGGAGTTGCATTGTGAGGCTCACCTTGACGGCTGCGAAGTTATTGACAATCGATAACGCGGGTCCATTGCCCTCTTCTTCTTCTCTCATCTGCTGTATCAGCCACGAAAAGAAGAATTGTAATGTCTGTTGTCTGACCACAGCCTTTGTCGCCGCTTTGCTGGCGCAGAATGATAGAGAATTGAGCAATTCGGGGTTGAGTGGCTGAAGAGCTAAGAAGGACAAGAACTCATCGGCTACATCATTGATCTGCTTCTTGTTCTTCGAATCACTTGCAAAAGAGTCGGATCTCGCCCTTGTCACCGGCTGCCTTGCATTATCCACTTGATCGGACCAACCGAATCTGCGATGGAAGATGTACCAGATGAAGTCGTTTAGAAAAGGGTTCTCCTCGAATAACAGCCGGATGTTGTCTCTCTTTGAGAATTTCCTCTTCAGATCCCTCAATATAAAGAGCTCGGCTGACAACTCCAGGCCAGAGGGCGAGGTCAGCTCTTCGAGCAAGTCTAAGACTGACTTGCTGCTCTCGTTGGTCATAAGAGAGTTAGCGGGTCGCTGTCGCCTTCGAGGCTGGGCGGTTATTCGGGCTAAAATGAGCCTCTAACGTCTACAATTGAATTTCCTCAACTGGGTCACCATCACATCGACACGGACGACATGACAGCAGAGAGCAAAGAAGACGTTCCAGGAGATGAGGCTGATTTGTTTCGCATGGCCGCTGAAATGGCCTCACCCGCATTTACTGAACAGCTGACGGAATGGAGGGGAGAAAGAGACGATATGAGAACGACAGTGGGAGAATTATGGAAGGGCGGAACTGCTTTCAAGAGTTGGTGGAGTCAGCTATCAGAATCCGTCAGAGGTGCACTTCTGGTCACGTGTTTAGAAGATGTGACAGACAATCACCTCATGGCTCCTCTTGCTTCTGTTGTCAGTCCAGAAATCATGGACATGCAACCTCTTCTCGATCGTGATGGAGAGAAGTTATTGACCCTTCTCGGTATCATCGTCATCTCGAAAGAGAACAGTCCGCAGGTGACGTCCTTCTGATCAATGCATCTCAATCGTACAGATCTTCGACTTTGGACAACTGTTGGCATCACTCCAGATGGGACATGATAGCACGAACGAAGTACCTCCAGCAGACAATGCGACATCACCAACACCGACGACAAGTATCGGAGTGGAGAGCACGTTAGTTCCTATGAAGGTCGCTCGCTCCTGCATCCTCCTCCAATTCATGCTGAACATCCTCCTTGTCCATCAACAAGAGAAAGACAGAATCCCCACAGTGTGAATGATAAACAGTCTATTTTTTCGATTTCTTCTCCTTCTTCGGTGTCTCTTCCTCTTCCCTCTCCTTCCTCTTCTTTGGAGTCTTCTCCTTCTTCTTCGGAGTCTCCTCTTCTTCTTCTCTCTTCTTTTCCTTCTTCTCCTTCTCCTTCTTCTCCTTCTTCTTTGGAGTCTTCTCTTCTTCCTTCTCTCCTCTCTTCTTCTTTGGTGTCTTCTCTTCCTTCTTCTTTTTCTTCTTCTCTCCTTCTTTTGTCTTGAAATCAGGGAGTGGCTGTGCCGTAGGGGCTTTGATTCCGAGTGGTGTCCACCTCAGCCTCAATTGAGACACATCGACCTCATGCTTCAGCTTCTCCACGCGGGGTGGTTCGACTTTTCCGCTGAATTTCACGGACTCGGACAGGGACAGGTAGCGCTGGAAGGGCTTTCCTGCGTTGTAGATGAGAGGGTGGGGGAGGGGCTGGAGTCACCTGCTACGAAGGCGTTCTTCTCTTTAGAGGGTAAGACAGTTACGTACTGCTGACATTCTTCCACGGGTAACTGAGTCATGTCGTAATCGTGGTCTCCCAGGGAAACTTGTCCGATCTACAACGTTGTAGTCAGTGACGGTGTGAGAGAATAAACGAGGAAAATCGAACCTTGTTCTTTGAAGATAAGTCCAGGGTGATCTCTTTCTGATCGAATTGGTCGATATCCACCTGAAAAGATCAGACTACAACAGTGTAAATTGGTCAACCTCGTGGGGTAACTTGATCAGCCACAATTGCTTCTTTGGGTCCTTTAGGATGGTATCGAAATAGTTTGTTGTCTTTTGTAATTTGACGTCTTTGAATCCCTTGGGGATGATGGAAGGACGACCACCGATCGAAAGGAATGAAGTCTGTGGTTTCTTATCTTCCGCATCCTCATTTTCCTCTTCTTCCTTCTCGTCAACCTCCATTGCATCCTCTTTTTCTTCCTCTTCTTCCTCTTCTTCCTTCTCTGACTATTTGCGATCAGATCGAGAAATCAGCCGCACATCAGATCATCATTAAGTACGGTTCGGAACATCACTGACCTCTTCCTTCTTTTTCTTCTTCTTTCCACCGTCCTTCTTGGTCGATTTTTCTTTCTCTATCCTTTTCTTCTCCTTCTCTTCGGCCTTTTTCTGCTTCGCTTCTCTCTTCAATCGTCTCGCTTCTTTGCGCTCTGCCTTCTCTTTTCTCAGCTGCTCTTTCGATTTGACTTCCACATTTTCTTCTGATTCTATAACATCTGTCAGGGACCTCTCAAGATACACATCAAGCCCTACCAGACCCGCCAGAGGCCTCAGACTCTCTATCCGACATGGCTGATGGTGATGTGGTGATGATCTGAAAAAGAAGAGAACAGTTCAAGTTGAAAAAGAATTTCAACTCGAAAGATCAGAATCACAATCATCGCTGGACATCATGCCCGTACCAAAACCTCGCTGGAGACCACCTGGACCGACATACAGGAGATGGTTCTATGAAAGAAGTCGAGTCGAATGGTTCAAGTTCGCTGTCTACGTCACAGCACCCATTGCGGTTGCTTATGCAGTGGCACAACCCAACGCAGAATCATGGCTCAGAAATAGAGTGAGTGTTGACGAGTCTCACATTCCTCAGACACAGGCACTGATGTGAATTGTCAGTTCAAGTTCATCAAAGACTGGGATGAGGACCCTCGTGACCCCAACAGCAGAAGAAAATAGATAGATAACGCTGTGCATTGGTCATCTTGATCCCATCACGTGACGGATCGCGACACCCTCTCAAACGACTGCGTCTTCTATTTCGAGAGACACGTAATCCATACGAGTACAGCCATATCTATCAGAGACACAACAAATCTAGATAGCGTGCTGCGATCAGAATTTATTGTATGAACATTATTCTCACGTAAAATCCTTTGTTTTCATAAAGGTTGTGTCTGCCGGATACACCAAAACAAGATGGCATCTTCCTTCGAACAACGCTGGGCTCTAATAAACGATGGGACGAGAGGATCAGGTAATGAAGACCAGTGCGATCCATCTCTTCGATCCTTCACACTCTTCCAGACGGGAAAGTTGGCATTGATGGTGGAGGCACCAGTTCCTACGCAGAGACTGGTCCTACGGGAGGTACAGGAGGAAATGGAGGGGGTGGAACCGCTGCGGGTCGCATCACATTGTCCATCCGATCTGAAGATGGTCTAATCATCGGTGATTCCAACCTGGGTCCCTCACAGACGTCCGTTCTCTCACACGCCTTCCATCTCATCTAACACCTCCCAGGATTTCAGAAGAGAGGTCGTCCACTCGACAATGGTCTCTGGGAGACCCCTCCGCCAGCATCCAAGTGAAGACATCTCTTCGTATTCCTCTTCCATTGACATCATCTTGCAGTTGAGCGCCAGGGGAGGAGACGGAGGTACCGGAGGAAAAGGCGGGAAAGGAGGACGAGGCGGTCCGGGCTTTCCAGGAGTCGACGCGACTTCAACTTCGAGTGGCACCGACGGAGGCATCGGTGAGACGATCCATTCCATCGACGACCATCATCTTCCATCGGATGCATGATGACGAGACGACAGGTGGTAGAGGAGGTAAGGGAGGCACCGGTGGCTCCGGTGGTCAATCTGGAGACGGTGCCGATATTCGCGTGAGCATCTAAAGTTGAATCGTCTCTGACGTGGGCAGGTCAACGTGCGGGAGGAAGATCTCGATCTTCTCATGTGCCTGGAACAAGAACCACCGCGTACAACTGCAGGCACGGGAGGAAGTGGTGGAGTGGGGGGTGAAGGCGGTAGAGGAGGACCAGGTGTCGATCTACAACCCGCCACGTTCGACTCTGACCCGCACGCAGGTGGCCCCGGTGGTGCCAGTTACAGCTGGTGAGGGGAGTCACATGACTTCGTCTCATTTAAATAGGACGGTGTCGACGCTGGAGACCGATTCAGATGGTAATTCTTACTCATCTACAACGACGTACACGAATCCCGGTGGTAGCTCTGGACCCACCGGAATCTCCGGTGACACGGGATCGACAGGTCACGTGACGTACGTACGTACGTTTTGACGGTGGACAGGACCCACGGGCCCTTTGGGTCATTCCGGGAAATTCGTCGTCGTTGTAGATGCCGAAGGAGGACAGACCGAGCACTCTAATTTTTACGATTTGAGCTTGAGGAGCGTACAATACGTCGACAGTGAAGGCTATCGCATCGTTGAGCCAGGAGGTCAGCTCTTGTGTTGGTCTTCTTTCAAGAACGTGGGCGGCCTGTACACGCCGACACATCAGACACCCTGGGTGTACGTCAAGGTGGGAGGGTAGAATTCACAGAAATTTCATCGTTGTAGAATAACGAATGGCTGACTTGCGAGGACGTGGATCGACTTCCCTTGAAAAAGAAGATCATGCCTAACAAAGTCCATTCGGTGAGAATAAAATTGGAATTCAGAGATGATTGACGTGCGACAGCTCGAGCGGCCGTTACGTCTGTACGTATCCGACGTACCGTACGTATCCCAAGGGAAACCGCTGAATGTGCAAACGGATGTAAGACAGATGGTCGTGATGGAGCGAGTCAACAAGACTTTTCATCGGATAGAAAAAGTGAGTGCATCCGCATCTCTCACTGCATGCATGATGAAGCTGATGCATGACAGACGTCGACACCCATCGTGATTAGACATCCAGTGCAATCGAGTATCATTCGAGGTGCCACATGTATCTCCAGAACAGAAGAGGCACCCATCGTCTTCTCCATCGACAACATCTCCACGAAGAGCATCGGCATCAACAGTGAATCATATCGTGCTCTGTTCGTCACACTACATTTCGTACCGGAGAGTGAGAAATCTCGATGAAATTTCATGTGACATGTACAGATGGAATGTCCAAAGATGACGTGTGTTTACGTAATTCGGATGGTATCGTGTGTAGAAACAACTTGTTCTCTGAACTCACTCGTCTTCTACCTGAACAGAGTACTCACTTCACTTGTACCCTCCAGTGCATCAATTCGAGTGAGTATCTACACCGTTGTAGACGGAGGACAGTGGACTGATGGGAGTTAGATGTGATGCCTTACACCAGGATGAAGGTGGTGAGCACTTTGTACCTGGGGCACGTCAGAGACATGCTTATTCCCAGACCCATACAACAGAGAGAATTTGAGGTGAAGACCTCGATGATGTGATCGATGCGATGAAGTGATGTGATCGATGCGATGAAGTGATGTGATGATGAGATGATGTGGTGTGATGATGAGATGATGGATGATCGATGAAGGTACAATTGGCAGAGACGTACGTGCCAGACCCTTCGGCTGATTTCCTGTTAGTCGTCAACAATCGAACCACTCTCGCTGAGGTCAGTCATCTCTTCATCTCTTCTCCATTACCATCACATTAACAACATCGTCACCTCATCAACATCACCGTCATCATTAACATTGCCATCAACATCACCATCATCACATCACCATCATCACATCAACATCAACACATCACCATCATCACATCACCATCATCACATCAACATCATCACATCAACATCATCACATCAACATCATCACATCAACATCATCACATCACCATCACCATCACCATCTTCTTCTAAGACATGGATCAGGCAGAGGCCTGGAGAGATGTCATACGAACCTACTTCTTCGGCAAAGTAGTCGTGTGGAACATCAACCTCTACGAAGATCTCAATCTCTCTCACACGAAGAGAGACGGAACGAGCCTCCTGCAAGACATGCGAGGCAAGAACATTATCTTCCTCAACAACCAAGTCACCGTACACGAAGAAGAGACCGAGGTGATATCTACCGTGATCGCGTCCGTCTACAACGTTGTAGATGTCCGGTAGCTACATGAGGTCTAAGGAATTTTATCTGGCGGCGAGAGATTACGGAATTAATACTTTTATCTTCGGTGAAAAGGAACCGATCGACGTCAAGTCAGAGATGATTCCCTGGCTTCCCAGGGCTTCCCGTGTGGTTCTGTACAAGACAAAGAGAGACCTGTTCACTTCCATGGAGAAGAGGCTCCAACCTGGTGAATGTCATCGAATTTTCACCGGAATTTCACACGCGACAGGCACGGGAGCGGCACAGGCTTTCTCAGGCGGGGACACATGTGATCTATGTGGCTTCACGAATTTGAACAATCGACTCGTGTGGACCACACTGAGAGTGAAGGAGAAGACTCTGTGCTACTACAACTCGCCAAATGCAAATTATCCGGAAGGAATGGTTTTCCTGGAATCGGTCGAAGTCAGAAAAGAAGAGACGGTGGAAGAAGGCCTCGTCATACGCATCATAGGCGTCCACGGTACCTTTTATTTCATTTTATTCTCACGAATTGGGAGGCTGACGAGACGCAGGAGACAACTTTCACATTGGTAGTCCAGAATCATTCAAGGAGGAATTTTACAAGAAGCGTAACAAGTGTAAAGTGACATTGAACCACACGACAGAGATGAACATGTGGTGGAAGGCTATCAGCGATATCCCCTCCATACGAGACTACGTTCTACCCTCACCTCTCACGGTTAAGCAAGGTGACATCTACAACGATGTAGACGGGAAGATTCATTTCGTCCAGGTTGGCTGAAGAAGAAGAATAAGGAAGGGACGGCCTTCTTTTACAGTAAGAGATACTTTGTTTTAGATTCAGCGAGGAAGACACTGAGTTACTATGACAACGCACACACCTCTAAAGCCAAGCGAATCTTTTACCTTGGCAGGTGATCACGTGACTCGGTCTACAACGAGCCGAACATCTTCAGATATTTCTTGACCGTTGGTGACTATTACGGTGGCAGCGGGAAACATCCAGAACTCAAATTTCAAATCAGAACACCCTCCCACACTCTCTTCCTCTGCGCAGAGAGCACTGAAGACAGGGTAACGGTCACTTTTCCCGCCAAAATCTGACTGGCTGTACAGGACGCCTGGGCTTCTGCCGTCACTTCGGTGAATGCACCGATGACTTCACCCTCTCAGCACAGAGAAGTGAGAGGCATCAACAAGAACAACGCCTCACCTTTGCCCAATCGAGTGAAAGACTTGTCGATCGGAAATACGGAACAAGTGGACCCAGAAGAGCAAGTGGTGCACAAGATCCTGGTGGAGGAGAGGTGGGAAGGTGATGGAGAAACGGTGGGAAGGATGACGTCATCACAGATACCTGTTGAGCAATCCCACCGAGGATGACCTCCGCGTCAAAGCCGAAAAATTGAGAGAGAAACTGAAGGCCAGGTGACGCTACGTCAGATCGACATATAAATTTGACACTGACACGATGATGACAGGTTTCCCAACCAGAACAACGTAGTCGTGTACGAGTTCAGCCACGACCCTGAACCAAAGATGGGGTTACATCGATTGGGTTATCTCTACGTACACAGAGGCCTGGACGATACTTCCACCCAACTGCTCCATTTCAGAGTGGCCAGACACCAGGTGAACATTTTCCCGCCAAAATTCGACCTCTGATGCAACAGGCCCACGATGTGGAACGAATGTACTCGGCTCAATCTCTCTTCGCTCTCATGAAACTGATGGATTTTCCCGGAAAAGTCAAGATCATGGACGAACACCTCTCCATGGAAACGGAGCGCGGGAAAAAATGGACCGAGTCGGAATCTCCGTTGGGTTTGTCGGTTCAGGCCGTATTGTCTGATCTACTCGACGAACAAAGGGAATTTCGGTGAGTTTTCTCACCGTACAGAGGTCACGTGACTCATCTGGAATAGAAAGTCGGAATGGAAGGAAGGATTGGACACTCAGATGATTCGCAGTCGGATGGATAAGTTGGAATATTTAGCTTCCTACTCGTTCAGATCGATCGTGGATCACCCACAACCCATCGACACAACCACAGCGGATGCCATGGCAGAGATTGGAGCCGCACTCAAAGTGATCACCTCTCATGCATCATCATCACCATCACGATCGTTGTCCATCTGATCATATGTATTAGACAGTATGTGAGGAAAGTACATCGGTGAAAGACAAGATCCTCATGAACCGTCGAAGCACCAACGTCAACAAAGCCACCCGCGAGGTGTCCTCTCCTCTCATCTTTTCTCCTCTTCTCTTCTTCTCTTTCTCATCTTTTCTTCTCTTCTTTTCTCATCTTTCCTTATTCTGCTCCTCTTCTCTTCTCTTTTCCTTCTCTCTTCTTCTCCTTCTCTCATTCTTCTCCTCTCCTGAACATGCATCAGTTATGGCAGACCATTCAAGACAAGATCACATCCCCCACGAAGAACGGCACCGACATCTTCATGAAGAGAATGAAATCCCACACCTCCATCTCTCCCTCCATCTCCCTCCCCGAACAAGGCCGTTTGGATAGCCCGAAAGTCTACGACAAATCTTCCTTTGACAGTCTCCGTCGGCCCAATGCATCGAACCACGTGGTGCTGGAAGAGAGATATGTCTTTGAGAACCAGACGCAGAGGATGGAGGGGATCGAAGGGCTGCAGAGGAGCGAATTTCTCGTGGAGGAGGGAGAGTTGAAGGGGAAGAGGTGCGCGGTGGGGCAGCAGATATCGGATCTGACTAGATGGCATGAACCGGTGGAGGTGAGATCATCATCATCATCATCATCGTCGACGACGTCTTCATCATCTTGACCGCGATGCAGCATCCTAAAAAGGAATACGATGTATCTGCCATGATCGCTATGAAGGCAACATCCAAGGCCGGTTCAATTTCCATCACCACCTCTGATCACGTAGACGAAGTCGATTCAGTCTCCACAGATGGAACGAGATAAAGGATTTCGATCTATTCACATCTTCTTGATTACGCTCAAGTAATGCATCTGCTCCGCTAAATGTTGCTGCGATGATTCTCTCTCCGATTTAAACCTTACACTCGTTAAACGCAGGGAAATGAAGCTTAACGCTTCACCTCTGCAGTTGATTCTTCACATTCTGGTGGGCGTAGCGGCTCTGCATGGAGAGTGCCGTCATCGAACGACTTAATTTGGGGCTCGGTGTGAAGGCAGGTGGAGATAGATCGTGTCTACGATAAGGATCCATCGATGCAGACAGAGAGGCCGATAGGATTTGAGGCTGCAAGAGATCCATCTGTGATTGGATGACCTTGGCCACTTGATTCGCCTTCGATGCGTTCTCCTTGTCTTCCAACAACTGACGTCTCTCCTTTGCAATGTCTAATCTCTGTTTCTCGATGGCTTTCCTCTCTGCTGCAACTTGCTCGTCACGTGCTGCCGTGGATCTTTTGACTTCCTCGGCTCTGAGTCGCATCAGCTCGGTCTCTTCTTTCAATTGTTCTGCAGTGAGTCTCTCCTTGGCACATTCTTCGTGCAGATTGGCCACCTGCATTCATCAGTCGTGGAAGAGGTGGACACCGCCGCACCTGATCTGAACGATTTTTTACTTCCAGACTGAGCTCCATGAGAGCATTCGCTTCGTCGTGAAAGGCAACGACGTCTCGTTGCAACTGAGCGTGCTGCATCTTCATCTGCTCCCTCTCTCTGATCATGGCCTCACGATCCACCTGCATTTGTCTCATCTCTTGAGCGAGAGTCTTTCTCTCCGAGTCGATCTTGATCTCCTTCTCTTCGACTCTTCTCAACACTTCGCTGTCTCTGTCGTCGATCTGGCGTCTGACGATCTGTCATTCGGATGATCGATCGTGATGCATCCGGGTCACCTCGCTTCATCCACGTTCCTCTTCTCCTCTGCCAGAGCTCTGCGTTCCTCCATACATTCGGCCATGAACTGTTCTCTCTCCTTGATCTTCGTTTCTCTTACGTTCTGAACGCTTCTTAGTTCCTTCTCTAGATGCTGCTTCATCGCACGAGACTATGATGAGGTCAGCTTCTCTTCTAAGATGGGCTCCGTCACCTCCGCCTCCCATTCCATCTTCTTGGCGTTAAACTTTTGCGTCTCCTGCTGCAAGATTCTCCTCTCTTCTTGTATAGCGTTGCCGACGTCTTTGAACCTCGCATCCATCTGCGTCAACAGACCTTCTATTCTCTTCCTCTCTTCTTCCAACTGTCATCGTCCATCAGATCATCACACCGTCGATCATCACAGCACCTGAACTTTCGTCTGTTCGATGTCTTCCTCTTTCCTCCGGATCTCTTTCTCTCTTCCTTTGATGGCAGTTTCTCTGTCTTCGTGTCGTAATGAGATCTCGTGATCGACCTGTGCGGATCACATATCTTCATCTCATCATGTACCCCACCTGATCTTTGATGTTCTTCAATGCATAGGTAGAGCTCTCGACTTGGCTGACCAGTTCGTTTAAAGCGCTCGCCTGTTGAGTCTGTCTCGCCAAAGACTGCAATTCACTCCTGTGGATCTCCTCTTGCCTCGCTTGAGATTGTCTGTACTGGTTCTCTCTTGCCTCGGCTGCCTCTCTCTGTTGAATGAGAGCCTGGTGCGCTGAGCGATCACACCGTCACATATGACGTCACCTGATTGATCTCTTCTCTCTTTTCGATCTCAGCCCTGGCGATGGATTCTTCCATCTGTCGTCTCAGGTTCCTCTTCTCCTCTGCAAACATCTCCGCTTGCTCCTCTAATCTTTTCCTCAGATTCATCTCTTCCACCATCCAAGCTTGTTTCTCCTTCTTCAGTATCTGCTCTTGCACGAGCAATTGCTCTTCGTATCGATCTCTCTGTGCTGCCAGATCGTTGGCGTGATCTCGGGCCATTTTCGTCATCTCCGCGGTCAAGGATAGAACCTGTGAAGGTGAGGAGGTAGTTGGAAATATAACCTCACTCGGTCTTCTGCTTGTGATCTCGTTGCTTGTAGTTCTTGATTGTGTTTCTTGTTGGCCAGAGTCAATTCAGAGCTGAGCTGTTGTTTCTCTTCTTTCGCCCTCAGTTCCTTTTCATGTGATACCTCCAACTTGTTGATCAACAAGGACACCTGAATCGTTCAGCCGTCTCTCATCACGGTCGATTCTGACCTCCTCCACTGGTATACCCGTGGGCTGCATGACTACGGTGGTGGTAGCGGGTGGGGGGACCGGTTGCACGACTGGTTGGGCGATAGCTGCGGCCAATTTCGGTTGAATTGAGGGAGTCACAATCGGTTGAGCTGCCGGCTGTACCACTGGCTGGGAGAAGGAAACCGTAGGGGCAGGAGCAGGTGTGATCGGTACCACCGAAGGAGCTAGATTTGGCGCTGATGCTTCAGTGGGTCATCCAGGTCATCGTGAAATCATCACCTGCGGCTGCGGGGTTGAATGTGCCGAACGGGCTGGCAGCCGGCCTTCTCGATGGAGGACCACCAGCTGAGACTCCAGCTGTGGTCGCGGGTATGGCAGTCGGTGGTGGATTGGCTGAGGCTGTGACAACCTTCGGTGCCTGTTCCAAGTCATGATGATGCGATCGGTGTGCGGATGATCCGGGTACCTCATTAGATGCATCAGCGCCACCCAGCGTAGGTCTTCTCCTCGATGTGGTTGGTGGTTCAGATGACGTGGCGTCCTCCTGCTCTGCGGCGAGTTTCTGCACGCCGAATGGTGTTCGTTTCGGTGCGTTATCGATGGGTTTGGTTGGCTTCTCATCGGTGTCCAGGAGAGAGAGACTATCCTCTCCAAAATCTGAAGGTGTCAAAAGTGAATGTTAAAGATATTTTCACCGTCATCATCATCTACTGATTTCTTTGTATTGGCCTTTGAGAAGCTGAAACCCACTGTTGCCGGTTGTGCTACCAAGATGATCAGCATGGACGTCATCACATCTCAGTCACCTGCATTTGCTCGAGCTGATACAGGTGCGCTCTCTTCCTTCCTTGAATTCGGTTCTTCATCTAAGAAACTGGTCCTGAGGTGTTTCAGTCGTTCCTGATCGACAGATGACAGCATTTCGCATACCCGAATCCCAATACAGGTCTTCTCTTCGGAGCAGCCGCCGGCTCTGGTTGTGTGACTGCAGCGGCCGCAGGCTGCGGAGCGGATGCAGGAGTGGTGGGCTTCTGTGCGAATGAGAAACCTGTGCCTTTGACTGGTGGACGTGAGATCTTGGGTGACGCTAGCAATGGAGATGACTTCGGTTCAGCACTTGAACCTACGACCGATCAGTATGATGATGTTGGGAATCGATGGATGTGATGATATGTGACTGAATGCGAACTACCTTCGTCCTCTTTGACTGGCGCACTGACTGGTGCAGATACGGGTGCCGCCGCTTGCTTCACAGGTTGTTTTGGCAGAAATGAGAAACCTGGAAAGCCTCCAGCTGGTTTCGGTTTGGCCGCCGCTGGTGCCGGAGTCGGCTTCGATGTGATCGTGGAGGTTTCCTCTCCGTCACTGGCCGCATCATCGTCTGATTCTGGCCAATCTGAACTCACTGAGTTTAATCATCGACCGAGACGCACCGTCTGCATTGACACCGAAATCTGGAAGGCCACCTCCCTTCTTCGCCATCAATGAATGGCGGTTGATCGTTCAAACGAAGCAAATTTCCGCTTCCGAATTGGCGCCAATTTCAAATGGGTCGCTCGTTTATCTTTTTATTCCTTTTATTCTTCTCAGCTCACAGTGAATTCAGCCGTCGATTCTGATCATATCGAAACGAGAGTCACATTCACATAGTCATCAACACTAGAGTTGGATGCAGGAGACACGCTCACTCATCATCATCTATTTATACGGATATCGGTCGATAGTTCTCTCTCTCAATTGATGCTGTCCTCCTGTCTGTGTCTTCCGTGACCAGGTCCAAGAACTCTTCACACGTCTTCGCGATGTCTTCGGCCAGTTGAAGTAACTCTCTCTGTGACTCGAAGCTTCCCGCCTTCATCTGTACGATGGGTCCCTTCATGTTCTTCCCCATGGACAAAAGCCTGGGTAAGATGCATCTGATGTCTCGCGTGTTGCGGGAGTAATCGAAGGCGCTGAGATCGCGGACGTTCTTCAAGAGATAAGCGAACGGCACCAGGATCTCCTTCAGTTCCTCCTGGCACGATATCTGCCGGGATAGATTCTGACGGATGGTGGGAATGGATGCTTCGATGCTTTCTTTCAGACCGGTGACGGTTTGTATGATGGCCATCCGTCGTTGAAGGATGTCGTTCTGTACAGAGGAGAGTTGTTTCTGGATGTCTTCGCACGATCTCGTGTAGAGGGAGAGTGCGAATGGTGTCTGCTGTCTGAGGGGCACCGATATCGCGATGTGTTGAAGCACCCGATTGATGCGAGTACCAGTGATGGCCGAAAGAGGAAGGTCAAAGACGGTCTTCTGATTCTCAATGTGTGTGATGGACATCCTCTTATTGGCGATGGTCAGCAAGTACGGCGGTCCCTGCAGACTCATACGACATGTGTACGTGTGCTCTTCTTCCGTAGTCGTCATGTTTGCTTCTGTGAAGTCGCGAGGATTTGTGGTTTTCGCATTGGTCGAAAGACCTGTCACGTGACTCGCTTCCCTGGAGGAAGAGGGAGACATGTTCTATGAGTGGAAACCATCAGCTGAACGTAGAAACCAGAGGTGAACCGATGCTGAAGACCTCAAATGTTTGCTACAGTTTGAGAGCATCGCATTTCCAGGTGGTAGCATTCAAGGTCTCGTAGCTTGAACGAGTCTTCGAAGATCTTGCGTCTCCGCTGCACGACAAGTGTTTGCTTTGTGGGTCTGGGGTGGGCGTAAAGGTGACACCGCGGTGCACCATGGACCAATACAGATGTGAAAAGCTCCAGGACTTCACCAAATGGACCCTGTCTTTTAAACAGAAGTATTCATTTCATTCCACCTTGATCGCACCTCTTTAGAGGCTGCTGAGGTGGGCGTATGATAGGTCACGTGACTGGACACCGGGAGCTCGATCGCAACTGATTGAATGAATGGGAACACCGGTATGGCTTCATGTTGGACAGGGAGGCTTGCAAGTTGCCAATACCTTCTGGAATGATTTCGTGACGCAAGAGTCAGTGATCCCGTTTCACATCACACAATAATCACCACATTTACCCACAGCAGGCGCGACATGTCAGACACTACTTTCTTCGAACAGAAGAAGGCTAGATCTATATTGGTGGATTCAGAATCCAAGGTCATCTCATCGATATGTGGCTCTAAAGCCGGTCATTATTGGAAACCAGAGTCCGTATTTTATGAATATGCAGGAAGAGGAAATAATTGGGCTTATGGTAGAGTTTAGAGCCGATCTGCCTCATTATGATGTTCCGCCAGGTTACTATGATCTCAAGGGGTCAAAGAGGCATCAAAAATCTATACAGAAGACACCATCCACAGCTAAATCGACCAGACGTTCAGGTTCAGTCCCATACATCAAGCACTCCCCTCACATCACACAGTCACGGCCCCTCTAATCACAGAACTCAAACCGAGTATACTTTCGACGACGATGGACGCCATACGACGAGAAGCAGAGGCGGCAGATTTCTTCTCAGGCGTCGTGATGACTCACTCCATTGCAGGTGGCACCGGATCAGGTAGACACCTCTTCAACCCGTCTGATCTAACTCGTTCTCTCAGGTCTAGGATCTCATCTGGTGGAAGACATCAAAGATCAATACCCTCATCACCCTCTATTGTCCGTATCCATCGCTCCATTTCAAGGTGGCGGAGAAACACCACTACAGTCTTATAATTCTCTATTGACATTGACTTGGCTGCAACAGTGAGACACCACACAACATCATCTGGATGACATTCATCAGATACACCGATGGAATCATATTGTTTCAGAATGGACAATTGATGAAGTCTCTCTCTTCCATATTTGCCAAGACGAATCCTTCTAATGTGTGAGTGCTCTGTCGGTGAGATGGTGTGTTGACAACATGCAGTGATGCAAAAGGTCAATACCGCCTCTCACTCTCTGAAGTGAATCTGTACATAGCGAATGCAATGGCTGGACTCTTTCTTCCCACGTAAGCTCTCCTTCATCATATATTCCACACACGATGTCGTCACATCAGATGAACTCTAACCTCTTCAGAGCACCGGCAGAGTCAGTGAATCCATCCCCACCATCTACTGAAACTCTATAGCTCCACCAAGAACGGATCGTTCAACCTGATGGATCTCATCACGTGCGTCTGCCCCGTGCACAATCTCAAGTTCATGGAGCTCAACACTTTCCCCTTCGTCACGAACGTTAAGAAGAAACCTCCAAAGTCTCTGATGACGTGGCGTGACGTCACAAACGGTCTGCTCTCTACAACCTGCCGTTACACGAGAGAATCGATCGCACGCACCGTGACGGCCAGAGTCATCGTCCGTGGAGCATCGGATGACTTTTCACCGTCGTCCATGATGACGCAGATACAGAAGGGACACAGCATCGTCCGATGGAACGACAGACCTCTTCAAGTCCAAGTGATAGTTCATCCCCCATCGTCACACATCACTATCTGACACGATCACAACCATCACGTCTGACGCTGTCTAACCAGTCGAGCTCTCATCCTGCTTTCCCGCATCACCATCTGATTAGAAACGCCACCATGATCTCGAATCGCGACACGCACCTTCATCTCATTCACGATGTGATGGTCAACGCCCAGGCCAAATACGAAGCGGGGGCGTATCTTCACTGGTACCACCAACACGGTTTAGAGGAGGACACCCTCGTCTCATCTTTCGAGACGATGAGAAGAATCATGGACGATTACGAGACGTTCACGTTAGAGACATAAAATTCTGTTTATGTCTTTGTCCTCCTTCGCATGAACCTCAGCGGCCGCGATGTCTGTGTTCCATCATCATGATGTTGGCGGGAAATCTCGTCTCATTGGTTCGCGACCTCTTCTTTGTATTCCATGAGCCAAGCCTTCTTTCCATACTTGGCGTGTTTCGCATGAGAAGTAGCCACCTCTTTCGGTTTGACCTCTTCTCTCTTCTCCTCCTTCTCTTCCACCTTCTTAACTTCTTCCACTGTGTCCGTGTCAGTCTCTCATATGATAGAGGGACGACTTACGTTTCTCTTTCGGTGGGTCTAAGAGGACAACTTCTGGTTTAGGGGTCGATGTGTTCGTGTGATGTTCCACATGAGGAGAAGGAAGAGGTGTTTGTTCCGTCTTCTTCGTCTCTACAACGACCGTAGGTGCCTCATCGATCGTCCTCGTCATCGTGATCTCCTCCTTCGCATGACTCTTCATCTGTTCTCTCAACGGACTCTTAACGACTTCCTTTGCCGGACTCTTGATGTCTTTAGAAGGTGAAGACAGGGCGGGCGCTGTGACGGTGGCTGAGGGTGGCGGCAGTGGTGGTGATGGTGGAGACGTAACTTGGATGATGTCTGATTTCTCCGGTGACTCCGGCGGGCTCATCGTGGGAGGTGATGGTGTCTGGCAGACGTAAGATACGTCAAACTACAACGAGACTCACCCTCACTCCCAACCTCTTCTTCTTTCTATCTCTTAACTTCTCCTTCTTCTTCCTCTTTGGTTGTTCCTTCTCCTTCTCTGGGTTGTCTTTCGCATGCTCTAAATCTTCGAAACGTTTCATCAGCATGGCGATCTTCCTCTCTTCTCTTCCCAACTTCTCGGGGGCTTCTAAGTTACCATCTAAGAGGTAAAGTTAGAAGGTCATCGCGCGAGAGGACGTGTACCTGATCGACTCCTCTTTGAGATGTCTGGAGTGGTTTCGATATTCCTCTTCTTCTTAGGTGTTGTTTCCTCGATTGTTGGTTGAGGGGTTTCGGGTGGGCTTGCAACAACCTCTTTAACGACCTCTTCGGTTGGCTGATGTGGTGTCAATCACGTGACGATACGAATGACATTTGGTGTATCATCACCTTCTTCTTCTTCTCAACGACGACCTCTTGTACAACAACAACTGAAGTAGCGGGGAGTGTGGGAGTGGATGGAATCTCTCGTGGATGGCACAGATGGCAGTAATGGATCTTCCTTGGTGGTGTCTTTCCGAAACACGAGGCATGTTGGAACGTGTGACATTCGTTGCATTGCAGGATTCTACCCTCGAGAGTTCCCTGTATGGAGTTCATATGGAGTCGAGATGCGGATCAGGTTCTCTACCTGATTGCATTTGCAACGATAGTTTCTGGGAAGACAGAGCTCACAAAAGTAATGAGCGGGTACGAGTCGGTCGTCGCGTATGCCAACACATGTGGAATGTTGCCATACGAGGCATGTCTCGCACTGTATCATCAAACCCTTATCTACATTATTTTGACAGGCACATCTGAAGAGAATCAGAATGGAAGGAGCCGTTAGAACATTTTACCTGATTACTCCGGTGGCCTCATCTCCCTCTCCTTCATCTTCTTTCAGTCCATCTATTCTGCTCTTCACGAGAACAATGGGTTGAGATCCATTGTTGCTTCTAATCTTGGTCAATCTCGTCCTCCGGGTCGGTTGAGCCGAATAATCTGGACCGATGGGTGGTGGAGGTAATAAAGAAGATGAGAGCTCCGCCGTGGCCTCATTTTCGGGGGTGTTTGATTCGTTGCCCCTCTTTGTTCTCTTATGGTCTCGTCGCACCTCGCCGAAAGGGCTCCTGAACGTATTGGCCGCAGTTCCTCTGAATCCCATCAGCGATTGAAGGAGCAGATAGTAATGATACGAACGAAGAGATGTCTCACCTCGGACGTTCTATCGTGGGCGAGAGCGTCAGCTCCTCCGTCGTCAGGAGGTGCAGGGGCTCCCGTTTTTGATCCAGCATCATCGTGATGGTGGAGGAGTTTGAGTCTGTGAAAGAAAACAAGAAAGACCTCGCAATGAAATAAAACCCCGAACATCACATCACACCGGCGTTTCATCAGCATGATAGGGAGGTGCCATTCTATCTGCAATCGCCAAACTCTGTATCGAACAGATCGACTTCATGTGAGCGTTAATGATGAAGATCCTGATCATAGTGATCATAACTGTCACAAAGGGCAACGTCTCATTGAGGAGAAATATCACACAAGAGTATGGAAGACGTGAGGATTGGGAGCCCGTCTCAGAATTTATGAAAGGGTGTGAAAGCAGATTTGAACAACGATTGAGCGAGGCTGAGCCTTACATGCTTCGATTAGACGGTCATCGTTTCTCCAAATTTGTCAAAAATTTCGACAAGCCATATGATCGCAGAAGTATGTCTATCATCACATCACATCACATCACATCGTGAACATCATTGTCATCCATCCAATCATCCCTTCCATCATCTGATCTCCTCAGTTCACTACGCCATGGTACACACGACAGCCGACCTCCTCAGTCACTTCCAAGCAACGACGGCCTACACCGAGAGCGACGAGATCTCCCTCATCTTCCCCGCCTTCACTTCTTCTGATCCCTCTTCTCTCATCGAACTCGACCCTAAAAAGTCCAACATCTTACCTTCCACCATTCCATACAAAGGTAGAACGAGCAAGCTCATGACATTGGCTTCTGGTTTCTGTTCCGTTCGTTTCAACCATCACTTGTGTTCCATCATCGGAAACGATTCGAAGGTGATTTATTCGATTTTATTTACACACTGAGGTTTTATAGTTGCACGAACACGTGCACGCCAACGAAGCTTTCTTCGATTGTAGAATCTTTCAATTACCAACGAACATGGACTGTGTCACCAACGTCAAGTGGAGGATGTCTGATAGCATGAGAAACAGTATTGCAAGGACGGCTCAGGCTCACTTCAACCAGAAAATACTGTTGAATCTGTCCGGAAAGAAGGTGAGCGTTGTAGATCGATGACGTCATCACACGTCATCGCAAGAGGTGAACGGTGGACAGATGATCGAATTGTTGAAGACGAAGAAGAACATCGAATGGAGTGATGGCCCAGGTGAGAGAATAAAATGGAATAAAATAGAATAAAATATTGATCGTCTCATAGAGTGGTTCAAAGCCGGTGTCTTGATCAAGAAGAAATTGGTCTTGAAGAAAGGTGATGAGATGAGATGGTGAGAGCGACGCTGATGTGATGTCAGGCATGAACCCAAAGACGAAGGAAGAAGTGGATGTCAACCGAACAGTCTTATCGTGTATACCCGCTTCGATTCTGGCCGACGTGAACATCGAAGCTGCAACTCAAATGTTCTTCTTAAAGGTGCATCACACAGTTGGCATGAATGAGGGTACTGATCCTCCAAACAGTCACTTGAAGCATCTTCGCCTTTCTATCAGACGGCAGAGGAGCTACTAAAAGGAGGGCCATTNGATCGTCTCTCATAGAGTGGTTCAAAGCCGGTGTCTTGGTCAAGAAGAAGTTGGTCTTGAAGAAAGGTGATGAGATGAGAATGTGAGAGGACGCTGATGTGATGTCAGGCATGAACCCAAAGACGAAGGAAGAAGTGGATGTCAACCGAACAGTCTTATCATGTATCCCCGCTTCAATTCTGGCCGACGTGAACATCGAAGCTGCAACTCAAATGTTCTTCTTAAAGGTGCATCACACAGATGCCACATGAATGACGGTACTGATCCTCCAAACAGTCACTCGAAGCATCTTCACCTTTCTATCAGACGGCGGAGGAGCTACTAAAAGGAGGTCCATTCTTTGAGAAGGCCGAACAGAAGCTGGACCCTGCGTGGTTGACTAAATTTTGAAAAAATGGAAAATGATTCTTGAAAACTCGGAGATAAGGTTTACGTATATCTACAACGCTTGAGCGGGAAGTCGGACGAAACCCTCAGGATCTCATCTTTAGACAACAGACATGTCTTCCGCTGCCGCCAAATCCGTAGGACCAGCATCCAACTTCATCAAGTCCTCCGTAGGCCCTATTCTGGCCTGGGTGCCCACAGTCACTCGGTATGTCGAATCGGATTGAGATGTGAAGCGTCTAATCGAAGCCAGTTTTGCCCCAACGGCCGCAGCATGGGGAGCTACCCTCGGAGGAGTCGCCATCTGGTGGTACGAGCCAATCACCATCATGAAGCACGTCCCCGTCATCAAGAAGAAGTTTGAGAAGAAATAGAAGTTTTTGGAAGGGTAGAAGATTGGATTTCGATGCAACCGTCGTGAAAATACGCTCGCGCATAATGATTCGATTCGACGGGGGAGGCACTCACGAGCAGCGTGAGAATAAGAGAGAGCGTAAAGACGATTCCCCCCTTATATCACAGAAGAGTTCAACGAAACTTTTTGTATCGGGGAGATTGTGTGATGTTGTGGGGATCACAACTTCCTCACTTCGGCACAACAAAGGAACATGAGTGCCGTAGAATTGAATGAGATTGATAAGGAGGGACCCATCTTTCACTTCGAACAGTATGATTTGAAATACCTCAAGCCCCAACGATGGTCAGTTGGAGATGGATGTCTGTATGTTGTGCGTCTCATCTTCTCTATCAGGTACGAGAGGCCACAGTTTCAATTAGTGTCAGCCATCTTTTTGGTGGCCAGTCTCTCCCTTCTCATTTTCGGTGTCGTCATCGGAGAGACCATCAGTGAGCGTCTCTTCTAACTGCTAACTCTTAACATGAACATCAGACCAGAGGACATTCGAAAAAATGCGTCGACCATCGCTAACTTGGCCAACCGCCATCAGGACGCCTCACGCCGTCTCCAGTGATAACTTACAGTGCTCCATGATTGGTGCTACTGTCTTGTTAGATGGAGGCAATGCGATCGACGCCGCAGTCGCCACCGCTATCTGTACTTCCGTCATGCTGCCTCATTCGTCCGGCATTGGAGGAGGCGCAGTTATGACGTGAGCATCATAACCCCATTCCGAATCTGATTTCGACATTACAGAATCGTCCTGGCCGATGGCACACGTGTCATCGTTGACGGTCGAGAGCAAGCACCCAACGGTGAGACCTTCTGTTTTGACATCTTCTCACCTCACGCAGCGAGTCGATCGAACATGCTGAACGTCAGGAGCCCCTCCAAAGGACTCTTTGTGGGCGTTCCGGGTTTCTTGTCGGCTTTAGAGACGGCCTGGCAGAGATACAAGAGCGGCAAGATCACTTGGGCTAAATTGTTCGAGCCATCTTTAAAGTTGGCGGAAGAGGGTTTCACCATCCGTGAAGGTCTATCCGAAGTCATTAACGTGAGTCACATCTTACATCGTGAAGCGCATCAGAATCTCATAGACGTCATCGTCCCATCTGCATGATGATGTGTCAGAGCAGCGACCGCATTTGTATTCAAAAAGGTTTACGTTCGCAGGCGTATTCGGAGCAGATTCAAGACAGCAACATGGGTGACATCTTCCTGAGCAAAGGTGCTCCATTGACACGTGGAGCCGTCCTCCGGTGAGCCATCGCATTCGCACATTCCAGCTCTTACCTCCACCAGCAACCCCAGACTGGGTGAAACCCTGCGAAATGTCGCAGAAAATGGAACGTGGTCGTTCTACAACGGCCCCATCGCCCAGAAGATGATCCGAGACATCACAGACGATGGCAGAGGCATCATGACACTATCTGACTTGGCGGGATACGCAGCGAGGGTGAGTCGAAAGCTCATCGAGTCATCTGACGTCATCGAAAGGTGACAGAACCACTGTCTAGCACCTTCGGTGCTTATCGAGTCTACTGCCCTGGGTTACCTCACACGGGGTGTCCAATTCTACTGCAGTCTTTGAATACGTTGGACCAGTTCAATCACTTGTCTGAAGTGACGTCCAGCAGCTACACGTCTTCTCTATCGGCTCACCTCATGGCCGAATCATTCAAATTTGCCTTTGCACAGAAGGCGAAATTAGGTGTTTATTCTTTTATTTCGTTTTATTTTCCGCTGAAGGAACGCAGGGGATGATCCGGCCAGTCAGAGCGTTGTAGATCGAATGATTTCCAAGGATTTTGCACAGGAAATCGGTCGCAAGATCAATCGGTATTCCGTCTTGAACTACAAGAATTACACTGACGTCACACCTCCATCCGTCATGGCGAAGGTGACATCTACATCCTTCTTTCTATTCTCACGCACCATCGATCGTTCGTCATCGCGATCGTGCATCATCATCATCTCGATCGTCGATCGTGCGCGAATGGCAATGTCATCATCACATCACGACTCACATCATGCGACTGACCGCCGATCAGGACGACGGTGGCTGTCAGATATCCGTTATCGACCCCTCCCTCAATTCGGTATCCTTGACAACCGGTCTCAACTCCCCGTTCGGATCTTCTTTCGTGTCTCTGTCTACCGGTGTCATTCTCAATGACGTCATGAACGCTTTCACGCCAGAAGCGGATGATATCTCGACGAACGTCATCGCTGCCAACAAGAGACCCCTGTCGTCATGGTCACCATCTGTTGTCGTCATGGAGACCGATAAGACCCCAGTGTGAGTGCAGGAGCGGCGGGTTGTAGATGGATCTGACCCGTACAGATTGGCCCTGGGTGCATCTGGAGGTCTACACATCCCCACCGCCCTCGTCAACTTCCTCTCGTACTTCTCTTACCCTCCCTCCAGATCGGTGAGTCCCAATTCGATCTCCCGCCACTCACGTCCCAAAAGTCCGGCTCCACGTCCCAATTCAGAGAGACCCTCCTCCTCAACGCGACGTGGCGCTCGCGGCTCCACGCCGGGTGGCTGCCCGACCGAGTCCTCTTGGAGAACGATTTTTCGATCAACTATGAAGAGGCTTACGATCGTCTCACTTCGGTTGGAAACACAGTGAGAACGGCCAATCCCAACAGCGACATCTCCGTAGTCATGATGCAAGAGGAAAATGGCGGGAACCAGTTCGAGGTTGTCATGGATACGAGATCGGGGGATAAGCAGGGGATGGATGGGGGGCCACCACCGCCGGGGCCGTAGATTTGTACATAGAAGGATTGTAGATGAGATAATGAACGATTTTCGGATGAAGTTTGTGCGTTCAGTCTTTGTCTTCTTCAATTTTCTATATCATGATTACACCTTCTCGAGTGATGATCGTCTCATGACTTCGAATGGTTCTAAAGTTTTTTCACATCGATCTCGTTTCGACATCATGTGATGACAAGAGTCTTCATCAAGTTCGTAGTTTAAAGTTTATGTTAAATAACGTCTAGTTGTTCTTCACGGCGGTGGGCTCCTCTCCGGCGTTCTTGGTTCTTCCTCCCTTGGAGGCAATCTCCTGAACCTTCTCCTTTGGCATAGAGGCGAATCCCTGCTTGCCCTTTCCGGACTTGTCTGACTCGGACTTGGAATCCGACTTCTTGGACGACTTGGACTCGGACTTGGACTCGGACTTGGACTCGGAATCAACCTCCTCTCCCTTCTCCAATTTGTCTAACATCTCCTGCAAAGTCATCAGACACCATCACGTCACGATGAAGACGATCTTCACCTGAGCGTGCTTCTTGGCCTCCTCAGATGACTTGAGGTTGGACAGAGTGGCCTTGTAGCCTCCAATGACGTGGTGGTTGTGTTTGTCGTCTTCAGTAAGGTCCTTGGTGTCGTCCTTGGCATCCTCCGTCTTCGACTTCTTAGAGGATGGCTCCTCTCCGGCGTTCTTGGTTCTTCCTCCCTTCGAGGCAATCTCCTGGACCTTCTCCTTTGGCATAGAGGCGAATCCCTGCTTGCCGCTGCCGCTGCTGCTCTCCTTGTCGGAGGACTTGACATCATCGGATGATCTCTTCAGACCTCTCTTCTCAGACTCGGGCAGCTCTTCTCCCTTCTCCAATTTGTCCAACATTTCCTGCCGTGGGATGAGATCATGCGTGGGAGGAAGGATATAGACGTTTACCTGAGCGTGCTTCTTGGCCTCGTCGGAAGCGCTGTCGTTGTTGAGGGTAGCCTTGTAGCCTCCGATGACGTGGTGTCTGTGCTTCTCATCCTCTGAGAGATCGGATGTTCTATAGAAGTTCCTCTCGGACTCGCTGAGTTCCTCTCCTCGCTCAAGTCTGTCGAGCATCTCCTGAATGACGATTTAGACATCTGAGAAACATCATCTGGGATGTTACCTGGGCATGCTTCTTGGCCTCTTCGGAGGAGCTCTCGTTGTTGAGGGTAGCCTTGTAACCGCCGATAATGTGGTGTCTGTGCTTCTCGTCCTCAGACAGATTGTCGTTGCGAGAAGGGTTGGCTGCCTCGACCTCTTCTCCTCTGGAGATCTTGTCCAGCATCTCCTGTTCAACAATGTCAGAATGACATATAGAGGATGAGATCATGCGCACCTGAGCGTGCTTCTTGGCCTCTTCGGATGATTTGGGGTTAGACAGAGTGGCCTTGTAGCCTCCCTCGATGTGGTGTCTGTGCTTCTCTTCCTCGGAGAGATCACCATTGCGAGGAGGGTTGGCGCGCTCGACGTCCTCTCCCTTGGACATCTTGTTTAACATGTCCTGAGGATGACGTCAGTTCGTCGGATCGCATGTGTGCGTGTCACCATAGCATGCTGTCTGGCCTCTTCGGATGACTTGGGGTTGGACAGGGTAGCCTTGTAGCCTCCCTCGATGTTGTTGATGTTGGCGGACATTTCGTCGTTAGTTGGTGCGTGTGTTGGTGTTTGGTTTCTGAAAGTTATGAGGGTTGCTCTCATCTGAACCTCAGGTGTGTCACGTGCCTCGAATCCCGCGGTCACGCGATTCATCACGCTAATTACCGTGACTGACGATCCGTTCGTCCAGACAGGTTGTAAATTATACCGTGCGTGACCGTGTCATACTTGTCACACGGTAGAGTGGGGGGAAATCTCAGGCAGGATGAGGTTAGGAGGTCACGTGCAGGCGTGATCGATAGATGATATGTGGGCGAACGATAGCAAATGAGAGGTGAATTGAGGCCTGATGGGAAACTTCGGAAGGATTTGCTCCAGTCTTCCAGAGAGAGCTGACGGATGATGGAACACGGTGACGCTGAGATAGAGGGATTCGATCAGGTAGGGCTCGATTACGACGGAGGGTGGATCATCGTGACGTGATGGAAGATAATGCTGTGACGGAGTGAAGAGGTAGGTGATCGCTCGACGGGAGGATGAGAGATCGGTCGACTTCTGCAGTCAAATGATTGAATGTCCTACGTTGGCGGGAAATAAAGGATATTCGAATTTGTGCCATTCTGTGAATGCGATTATCATAATGGACGTCTAAAAGACGGAAAAGGTCACAAATGACAACACAGACACTGACCATCACGAAAGAGGATGCTCAAGGAAGCGATCTCTTCAAAACTGACGTATCACCCATCACCTTTGGGAGATCTCCAAAGATCACAAAGACAGACGTAGACGGCGTTACAGGTAGGATCAAATTCATGCAACGAATATAGAATTCCAACAGGTGCCTTCCTCCTCCACGATGTTCTGAACCAAGATGAATGCCTTCAACTGATCGATTTCACTTGCAGTCTGGGTGACCTTCCATCTCCTTCACGACGATGGAGATCAGTGTCTAATCTCATGCAGGTTATTCCGATGCCCCCATCACTACGTCACTGGGACCTGTGATGATGAAAGACGTCAGAGACAACACGAGACTGTTACTCGAGGCTAGTCCCGACTTTCTAGTGGAGATTTTTCGTCGCATTGAATCCTTTCTCCCGTCAGAACAAACGGTAGGAAGATGGAAGGGCAAGCTCTGTGGACTCAACGAACGTCTTCGATTCTACAAGTGTAAGAATCGTCTGATCACGTTCCATCACCTGAAGGAGAAACCTCACCGTCGTCTATAGATGAGCCCGGACAAACCTTCGCTCCTCATTTTGATGGAGACTTCCAACGTGGCAAAGAATCATCACTTTTCACCTTCATCATCTATCTGAATGATGGCTTCGAGGGAGGCCACACGACGTTCTTCACCTACCACAAGGGGGAGAAGAAGGATGTGAAGGTGTCACCGGTAAGTGGGCGACACCGTGCATGCGTGCGTCTTCTAAAGATTCGTCTGCAGAAAGCTGGGACTGCCCTCCTGTTCTACCACGGAAGATCACCTTTGTCGCCTCTTCACGAGGGAAGCAGCTGCGAAGATGGACAGAAGTATGCAATGAGATCAGATGTCATGTATTCGTTTGATAGAATATAAAATCCAAAGGGAGATTCAAACATTTCTGCATCGTCTTTGACCCTGCACCATTAAATGTCGGGTAGTCCGAATGACATTCACTGAATCCTGATACATCGCAATCGACAACATATAATCAGAGCCAGAAGATATGGAACAACCTCCATCGTGGATCATACGAAGCGACGAATATGATGCTGGAGGTAGGAGACGTTCCAGTACTTCAGAGTGTATTGTTGATGGGTCGACAGCCTGCTATTACGAATTACATCCGAAGGGATTAGAGGCTCACACCGCTTGGGAATACACATCTGATGTCTATCGTCAGGGTGATGGTGCCGATCCCGAAATTGGTCTGAAGCATCTGATTGGCCATGCGAACAGCTTCCAGACCGTGAGAAATCGTCTTCGACAATTGAATGTGGAGAGCACCTTCTACCACTTGGAGATCCAATTCTGTCATCTCAAATCAGCTGCAGAGGTGGATTGACCATACCTCTAACATAGTTGATCTGAATGTAGACACAGGCGGAGAATGTCTATCGAACCTTCATCGATCTGATATCACCCCACTTTCCAAACATGGAAGGGAAGCCGAGAGAGCCCACACGACAGAAGTCTCCACCGACACTCAAACAACTATCCGCATTGTGCATACAGGAGGGAAAAGAGGAAACGAAGCAGTGAGCGATGAACTCGTCATTCTCAATCTCAAACATGCATCGACAGGTTACCACCCGGGCTGGCAGACTATGTATCGGGTGTCCAATCGATGTCTAAAGAAGATCCGTCCTCGTCGAAATCATCTAACGATGGAACAACTGGAGAGCGTAAGAGGTGACTCCACCATCACCATTGGTGATCTCATCTGCACCAGGAACTTTGGCTTCTGTGTAGAGATTGCAGAGGATCGAGGCTCTTCTTACACAGATAATGAAGGAGCCCACGTCTATCATCAAGTGGGCGAATGACATCATGCATCATCTCCTTCAGTCGACTTTGCATCCACCTCTCGCACGATTCACTCAGACGGACATCAATCATCACATCGTGACAATGAGACAGGAGAAAGGTAGATTCTATCCATCTCACGAGCAGAGACAATGGCGACACTCATACCTTCGCTTCATGCCAGCCGACGCTCGTCCGACGATCAGTTATGATTTTTCGGAACCTCACATCATGTCGAACAAGTCATCCATGGTGCACGACCTCTCAACGAGCATGAGTGAAGAATCCATTTTCAAATCAGGAATTCGAACTGAATCGAGTCAGATGATGCGATCCACTTCGTCAACATATTCGATCAGGGAGAAGTCAACGACAAGTGAGATCTCTCACATGTCTTCTTTGTCTGATCATGAGATGTAGAGACCGAGTCAAACTATGGCAGATGGCTGGTAGTTCTTCTGGTGGAACTCACACTCAACACAACAGTATGAACATGGATATCTACAGAGAATATCTACCCGGTGAGCTCGATCTACAACCAACCACCATCTTCACATCACAACTGACTCGATTCAAAAGAAGAGAAGAAACACAAGAAGACAAGGATGACGTGGGAACACGTGGACAGCGTCAGAGACGGCATTAGAATCATGGAGCGGGCTATTCAACACGAAAAGTCAGCTTGGAGAGACGACAGCTTGACGTGTATCATACATGTGACTGGGTCGTCCAGCGAAGAGTTGGAATTCCACTCCGACCGCATTCTACAACTCGCCAGAGATTTCGGGTGATTTCCCGCCAAAACAGAATATTCGAAATTGAAACGTATGACAGAGCGGGAGAAGAGGTAATCACAAAGTGTTGGTTTTCCACTCAACAGAACATCGAATGCGTCAAGAAGTTGTCACAGTTCAGGGATATCTTTGATGATATCTCCAGTCTGTCCGCTACCTTCGACTTACCCCTAGAAATTTCACAGAATTCTGCAGAAAATTTCTTGGAAAAGGACTTGGAGAGGGTGAACAAGTTGATGCTGAGGGCTGATGCCACTGGAACGAAAGAAAAAGAGAAGAAAAAGAAGGGGATCTTTCAGAGAATGTTCGGCAGAGACAAAGTGAAGGTGAAGAACGACAATGGACGCCATTTGACTCGTTGTAGAAAGAGACTCCCGTGTCAACTGCTCACCGCATAGAAGATAAAGATACGATCTGGATGGAAGTGAAAGACTCTGTGAAGCTTTCCATGAACCTCATCATGCAGAGACACACGACATCAACCCCCGACGGGTGATCACCTCATCGCTCCGTCACATGTCCATCCATCGCACATCTCATCATCACACCTCCTATCACGAGATCCTCACTCACGTCATCAGATCGAAAGACACGTACGACTTTCAATTGGGTTGTCTCTCTTGTCGAGGCATCCTCCACTACCGCAGCCCTTGCCTGCCAGGTCCACACGACCCCGTCGTGTCTGGTAGCTTGTGTCACCTGCACAAATCTCTCTTGTTGTGTGACGCATTGCAAAGTGTTCCAAAATTGGAAGAGATGAACCCGCTCACCATCAAGTGGGCCACGAAGAACTACGGAGGTGACCATTGGGATCCCCAATGGGTGTGGAGAAGGCGTGGGTATTGGGACTGAAATCGGACAGGCGACTGGGTTTGTGGACCCAAAGTTGTTCCTGGAAAAATTGAAGAGATTTGAATGTGGGGGTGTGTTGAGCAGGTCCGGCTGCTGGAGAGAAATGAGCGTCAATCAGATGTTATTGGACGGTAGATGACAGTCCCAATCGATGAACTTTAAAATCGAATAAAAGAGGGGTATTGTACTTCGCGTCTCAACGAAACAGAGCGGTTGTCTCGCCCAAAACAACGCAGAATTCAAGTGTCATCAGCTAACGAAACGAATCACACTCCACAACGAAGTCTCTTTCATTCTTATCACTTGGCCTCCGCCGCCTTCTTCTTCTTGTGGTTCTCCACCAGCTTCATCTGAATCTCTGGTGACACCTGATCGTGCCGCCGGTACTCCATAGAGAACTCTCCCTTTCCTTGCGTGGCCGATCTCAACTCTGTCGAATAGCCAAACATCTGAGCGAGTGGAACCTCTGCGATGATGGTCGTGTAGTCTGTGGTGCCCTGCTCCGTGCTGTCGATGACACCCTTTCTCTTCGTCAGCATGCCCATGACATTTCCTTGGAATTCCGTGGGGATCTGGATTTCGACCTAGAAGAGAGTCATAATGAATTCAAAAGAATTTCTCTCAGATCTGAAAATATCTTTCTCTCAATCGAAAAGAATCAGAAAAAAATTGAAATGCTCTCTCGGTGGATTTTGAAGGAAAAGACCAAAAAGTTTCACCTTCATGATGGGCTCGAGGATGACAGGGTCACAGTTTTCAAAGTTCTCTCTGAAAGCGTTGATGGTGGCCGTTCTGAAAGCCAACTCAGAGGAATCGACGGGGTGAGTCTGTCCATCTTCCAACACCATACGCACTCCAGTCAGAGGCATGTCTAAAAGAGGACCCTTGGCTGAGATCTCTTGGAAGCCTACACACGGTCAACACGACTGCGAGTCGTCCTCTATGACGTCTATGTGGATGAAGCTGCTCACCCTTCTGACAGGCTGGGATATAGTTGGGAGGGATGTTGTTACCGGTGGTGGCGTTGACGAACTCATTGTTGATCTTGTCTCCTTCGAAGGGAATCGGCTCGAGATAGCCGATGACCTGGTCGGAGATTAAAAAGGGTGGAAAGTGGTTTATTCGATTTGAATTGGGACGGGGACTCACCTTGGCGTACTGACCGCTTCCTCCGGTCTGCTTCTTGTGGAGGTAGTTGTAGTTGGCCTTCGACTGGATGGTCTCCTTGTATGCCACCTGTTCGTAATGAGTTTTCTGTGACATTTCACGACGATCATCACCTGGGGTTGACCGACGTTGACTTTCACGCCGTATTCTCTGCGAATTCTCTCGACGTAAATTTCCAAGTGAAGCTCACCCATACCAGAGATGATGGTCTCACCGGACTGTACGAGGGGTCAGGCGTCTCGAATATTCGTGCCTCCTGCCTCACCTGGACGTCAGTGTGCACCCTGAAGGTGGGATCTTCTTTTTGGAATTTGGCTAGAGCCTTTCCCAAGGGTCCAGTGCTGGTGTCACCTGCGAGATTTCAACAAAAATTCGATGAAAACTCGACGAAATCTCCCACCCTTCTTATCCGTGCTGATGGACAGAGACAAAACGGGCTCAGGTACGTGCATGGAAGTCTGTACGTACGTCACGAAATTTCCTCCACATTTCTACTCACCATGTTGATCCTCTGACCCGCAGTGAAGGTAGTACCGGTGGCACAGTCCATGCCGAACACACCACAAATGTCTCCCGCCTTAATTTCAGAAATATCTTCCATGGATTGTGCGTGCATTCTGACCAGACGGGGTACCCTCACTTTCTTATCTTCTGGCACGTTGTAGAGCGAGTCCGCTCGGGTGAGAGTACCTGATGTCAATGTGAGATTTTCTCGAGATTTCGAGTTACGTACCCGAGTAAGCTCTCATGTACGTCAGCTGTCCGAATTTGGTCTCTTCCAATTTAAAGGCTAGACCGACAAACGGGGCGGCGGCGTCGCTGATCAATTGAACTGGCTTCTCACCCATCGACAGATTCAGAGCCGTGTTGACAGATTCCATTGGGTTGGGTAGGTACTTCACCACGGCGTCCAATAGCTTCTGCACTCCGACGTTCTTCAGGGCGGATCCGGTCAGAACGGGGGTGAAGGTGTGGTTGAGGGTGGACCTGGGGGGGTAAGGCCGTTCCCGCCAAAATTTCGGCGGGAAACTCACTTTCGGATGGCGGCCTCGAGCTGCTCGCCGGTGGGAACTTGTTCCTCCATCAGCATCTCTGCGATCTCATCGTTTGCCATGGCCAAATTATCCAGCATGATGCCTCTGTACTTCTTCATCGCAGCTTGGTAGTCCTCGGGGATCTACAACCAGTCAGGAAATTGGGACGGGGTGATGACTCACGTTGATCTCGGTGATTTCCTCTCCGTTGTTACCCTCGAAGAGGTAACCCTTCTGATGGATGAGATCGATGACACCATGCAAGTTGCTCTCTTTGCCCATGGGAATGTTGATGAGGGTGGCGTTGAGTCCCAATCTCTTCTTCAGTTGCTCCGTGACCTGGATGGGTCAGTCCCAATAGGGATGAAATAAAATGAAATAAAACCTTGATGGGGTCACCACCGGCACGATCCAACTTGTTGATGAAGACTAAACGAGGGACGGAATATCTGAGAGCGGTGAGATGTGATGATGAGATAGAGGATGTCACCTTCTCATCTGTCGATCGACCGTGATAGTCTGACTCTGAACTCCGGACACACCGCACATGACTAACACGGCACCGTCCAAAACTCTGAGAGCTCTCTCGACCTTTGGATGAGTCAGAGGGGATGGACGATATGGGAGTCACTTCACCTCGATGGTGAAGTCGACGTGACCTGGTGTGTCGATGATGTTGATTCTGTGATCTCCCCAAGAGGCATAAGTGGCAGCAGATTGAATGGTAATACCTGTTGATGTGATTAGGGTTGACTTTTTGTGGAGAGGATCGTTCACCCTTCTCTCTCTCCAAATCCATGAAATCCATGGTAGCTCCCACTTGATCCTTTCCTTTGACCTGATGGAACACTTAATCATGATGAAAGAGGAGGAAGAGGAAGAGGGTTCACCTCGTGAATCTGGTTGATTCTACCCGTGTAAAAGAGGATACGCTCTGTCAGTGTTGTCTTTCCAGAATCGATGTGAGCGGAGATACCCACGTTTCTCATCTTAATTTGAAAGGCATTCTTAGGCTGCCCGAAATCAGAAATGTGCGACATGATGTATGATCATAATGAATCATGGATGTGATTGTCTCGCATCATTGAATGTCACTATGCACTCACGCTCTGAGAGTAATCTGCGGCGGTCGCATTGAATCGAACAAAATTGGAAGGGGTGAACGTGGTTTTAGGTGCACGAGAAGTGATACCAGTGCCAGCGCTCCTGGATAGAGGTGTGAGGGTTCTCAACATCATCTTGCCTCTGTCGATGAGCAGACGTTCAACTGAGCTGTGCGCCTTCCGAAATTTTTCCTGTCGGACGAGAAAACAACGAAGCATTTATTTCATTTTTCTCTTCTTTTTTGGGACAGCATTCAGGACGCTCAGAGAATGAGAACTGCATTAGAAGTGTGTTGATGGGATGTGAATAGAGAGTTTAGATCTTGAACTTTTTCGTGGCGTGATCATGGAGTGTACGGCTTGTAGAACAGACCAAAGATCAGATCATCGCAAATGAACATCATCGCAAGAAGAGTCATGTCTCAAAGGAGTGTCACTTTTGTAACGGGTAACGCCAAGAAACTGGAGGAGGTGAATGCCATCTTGGGAGCCGGTGGTCAATTTAAGGTCATTGGCAAATCGATCGATCGTGAGTTGATCTCAAAGCAGTGATGAATCACTGACGGTCGATAGTCCCAGAGTTGCAAGGAGAGACGGCAGATATTTCAGTCGAAAAATGCAGGATCGCCGCCCGACAGGTGCTCATCTTCCATCACCTTCCACACTTCTTACTATTGATCTCAGATAAACGGACCAGTGATCGTCGAGGACACATGCCTGTGTTACAATGCACTCAAAGGTCTGCCCGGTCCATACATGTGATCCATTCACATCACCATCACACTCGTCTAACCTACAACAGCAAATGGTTTTTAGATCGTCTGGGTCATGAAGGTGAGTTCTCCCACCTCTTACATCTGTGTGACGTCATACACCATCGGCTCAATTCATTACAGGTCTGAACAAGTTGTTGGCTGGGTATGAAGACAAGAGTGCCTACGCTCTGTGCACTTTCAGTTATTCTGCTGGACCCGATGCTAACCCCATCACCTTTGAAGGGAGAACTGAAGGCAAGATCGTTCCTGCCAGAGGACCCAACAATTTTGGTGAGCTGCACAACATCATCATCATCCATCGTTTGCATCATCAATTCCTCTCAGAAGAAATCAATAAAATGAATTTCTCATGACTGAATCACAGGCTGGGACCCCATCTTCCTTCCAGACGGTTTCAACGAGACGTGAGGTCGTCAGGTTACATCATCACATGACCCTCTATAGTTTCGCAGAGATGAACAAAGAGACGAAGAACGCCATCAGCCACAGATCGAGAGCTCTGGCCAAATTAAGAGAATACCTGGAGACGCTTCCCCAATAAACAGACTCCGTCCATGTCTTACGTTTTCGTTCTCGATGCGACAGACATGTCATCTCATCGCGATCCTCTTTATACTTCTTCTATATTCTTTGTTACGGCTGGGCTGGTGATGGTAGCTGTCTGTGCCTGGGGATCAGGTATCGTCAAGACGGTCTTCTCCCAAAGAACATTTCCCATCAGCCGATTGGCCCTCTTAATCATGTCGATGGGCACTCCATACCTTGAGGCATCACAGTCAATAAAGTGCACATGATGAAACGAAGGACTGCGATGAGAGGCTCACTTCACGGATATACCAGTCAAGTTGTCTCCTTTGACGACTGTGTGTTTGGTGGGGAGAACGAACGATGATGGTGGTTCCTTTGGTTCGACCTTCTTTGGTTGTGTGATGATGGGGCTTGTTTTGAGAGTTGATTCGTAAGCCAATCTGTGTTGTATTCAGTCTGAGGAATGAGTCATTGAGTGAATTGGACGGACCTCTCTGACTCTGAAGCGTTCTCATAAATGACGTCGAAGTTTCGTAAGAGGGCTGATGCCTGCTCATCTTCCTTGTGGTGACCGGCCGAGCAGCCCTCTGCATTACGATTCAATTGCTGACAACATGTCCATATTCGCTCGGCCAATATACTCGAGACTTCAAACTTACTCTTGGCAACATATCTGATGATATCAGACGATGGTCGAGATGGTCGAGATTACCTGCCAGAATGATATCTACAAGGCTCATTTGACGCGGGCAGGTACAACTTCTTACATCTCAGACAGCTCCTTCTCAGATTAGGGGGCGATGGTTTCAACGCTAGGGATGATTGAACATACTGTTCGTTTTCTCTCAAGACATCTTTAGAGGTTCTGATGAAGATGGCGGTGTGGTTATCGTCGGTCATCTTTCTCGGCGATGAACGCGAAGAAAGTTCAGGAACATTTCCACGCATCACATCACATCACATCGCACAATTCACCATGCTGGGTCTAGTAGACTATTCATCTTCAGATGAAGAAGAGAAGACGACATCGATAGCCAAGCGTCCGGTTGGAGAGGAAAACAAGGAGGATGAAAACGCGTCAAAGAAGCAGAAGATAGAACCGAAAGTAGCACAGAAGCCTTCTCTTCCTCCTCTTCCGGATGATTTTGATGAGACAACTCCAATGGAACAGACAAAGACAAACAATGGGCGATCGACAGAATCAGACCAAGGAATCAGTCGGAGTCTATTACCTCCTCAACTATGGTAAGTTTTCACTCGTTTGCAGTGTTTGCATTGACGAGAGGCAGGAAGAAGAAACCCAATGTATCAACAGAAGACATCACGTGGAGCAATCAACATGTAGCCAATCGAAGACAGCAACCTACCAAAACCAAACCGAGCAAAGAACAATGATGGCCTCCAGTATTCACAACTGTTCGAATGGTTCACGCGATGTGTGCTGCACACTCCATTTAAAGAGATAAAAATCGATCGATACGTATCCGTAGCTGCATTCCTCTTAAGAACGCATCCAAAACCTACACCTGGGCCCTCAAGCTCATCTTTAAAATCGCGTTTTTCTTGCGTTCTGCGTTTTTTTCTTCCACACCCAGGAGAAGTGTCAGACTCACACTCTCCACCACAGGGGAACCTTCTCTACCTTCTCATTCAATCCTCGATCTTCGAACGACACGAGCACCTACCGTCTCCGTCATGCAGCTGTCCACGCTCCTTCTATTCTCCTTTGTCTTCCTCTCTATCACGTTGGTTCACACGGATACGTCAGCTGTTCAGGCCGTCCACCAGGAGTGTTGCACCAACTGCTCTTCCGCCGACACGAACTGCTGTGGCTGTTGCGATTCCAACAGCCAATGCTCCGGTGAGTCCTCACCATCGTGTCACCGACACATTTCCATCGATATGCACCATGATCTCATCTGAACATTTCATCAGGTAACCTCATCTCTAAGAGATGTTGTCCGATGGGCTCCTCCTTCTGTGGATGCATGACCAATCGTGCAGCATGTTACGGTAGTGTCTTCGGACAATCCAACCCAGTCAACGGTTCAGACAGCTTCGGAGCCTGCTTCGATCCATCCATGGCCAATTGTAGATTCACATCTTCTTCGAACAAGTGGATCGTATGTCCCAAAGACCACCAGATCTGCGAGTCCTCCAGTTTCTTCGACTGCTGCCCTCCCGATACGTACTGTACGTCCACCACCTACAACAGCAGCTACCCCGTCTGTGCACCGAAGCTGCCCACGACCTGCCCCAGCTTCCTCTTACCTTGCGGTCAAGATTGTTACTCACCCGATACGTACTGCTGCCAAGACAATCGACTGACTCAGCTGTCTCTCTGCTCCGTGCAGCTTGACGATGCTTGTCTGAGTCAGTGCAAGGGTCAAGGATGTTGTGCCACGTCCATCGGTACCCTGTGCTATAACCCTTCTCGCTACGAGTGCTCCACCGATGACACCGGAAACAATCAGATCTGTCCGATGGGAAGCAAAGGCTGTGGATCTGCCTGTTACTTTCCATCTCAGTACACTTGCATGAAGGGTGTCTTAACTCCACTGTAAACCTTATTTATGAAGATAAACGAAAGACGATGAAACTACTTTTCACTCTGTTTTCGTTTCAAACGAAAGATTAGGACGATTCACATTTATTTGGGTTTTAAACCGAAGACGATTGTTTTACCCTGAGGAAGCTTCGCGGGTCTCTCCCTCTCCGTAAGTCTCAGATTATCTTTACGAATGGGAAGTGCACTCGGATCAGCGTACGAACATTTCGGACACGCACACTCGAAATAATACTGTTTCAACAACTGCATCTCATCATGATCCATCATCGCGGACGTCTGTCTCACCTTCTCCTTCTTCTCCAGTTGTTCTAGACCCTCCTCGGGTATGTAATCGATCAGTATCGGCTCTCCTTCTGCGATGTCCTTGATGGCAACAAACTCTACCGCCCTGACTCCGTTGACGAGAGATTCACTTGGAACAACGTTTGGATCGCAAGAATGATTGGCCATGGATGCCAGGCGAAACAAAGCCGCCAGGGTGACGGCTGGCGCTGTCCTATCACATGTCATCGTGGAGAATCGATGGGAAACTCACTTGACTTTGAGATCGAAGAGATTGGTTAGGGGGTCTAAGTGGCCGGCCACGGTCATCTACAACGCGTTGAGATGTTGTGATCGGACGTATGAAATAACGTCACCTGTTTCGTTTGGATTTCGAGGGCATTGAGACTGCAGATGGAAATGAGTCTGAAATAAATTTGGGGGGTGATGTGTCTGCTGAATTCCTCTGGGAAGATCTTCTTCAGATCTTCTAGATCGCTGATCTGACATAATGAGTCAGCCGTGATCATCTTGTCGATGTAGATACATCGTGAATGGACCCTTCGGTCTCGATGATGGTGAGGATGGTGATGTGATCTTACCTCCTCCTTGGGTAAAAACGGATTCTCGTTGGGCGCATAACAGAAATATTGAAACAGATTGTACATCTCGGACTCGAACAGATCCTCCATATTCCCACGTTGCTGCACTCCGTCATCCATGACTACCCTCTCCCCCTCACCTTCATCTCTGTGTATATCCTTGTCATCACCAATGCAATGAATGGCGTCAGTTCGGCTCTTGGCTGTTCCATCAACTGAACGAATCGATCGTCAGTCACGATACTGAGATCGTAACTCTTCTGGTACTTCTCCTTGCATTCCCGACTGCAGTACTGTATGCGGTCATTCTACATCGATCTACAATGTTGTAGAGAGTCACCAGGGTACCGATTGGGTTCATGGGTTCAGTTTGTGCGCTCTTACGTATTCCATCGAAGATCTCTTTCACGCCACGCTCGTAGCCATCAGGAAAAGTCAATTTATTCTGCGTATTTTCAGATTAATAATTAAAATGTATCAAAAATGAACCGTTGTAGAACTCACCAACGGTATAGATCCTCTCTCTTTGATCTCAACGATATCTTTGAACGGTCTACAACACTGTAGACAGCACTGTCCCTCCACCGTAGGATTTTCCGATAGAGTATGCCAAATGAGTGGCTCCTCCCGCCACACGACCTGTACAACCTCTCAGTACGAAATTTCGTCGACTCTTCTCACTTCGCCGGATTTGATATCACGCAGCGCCAGCAGAGACCTGTATTCATCCGTCACATCAATCTTCACCGGATGATGCCCGACGACTTCCTCTTCTATACCTCCTCCCGTCACCTGTTCCTCTTCAATCTCACGCCAACCATCCCTCCACCGCACCATGGACATCTCGTTGACGTCGCCCACCATGCACTTGATGTCCTCCAATCGTTGGGCCAGCTCTTCCGCCTCCTCGGCCAATCTCTTCTTCTCCATGAACTCGTCTGTTATGTCATCATCCACTTCAAAGTCTTTCTTCAGATCTTCCTGTCGTGAAAAGTGAATCGTGTATTCGCATTCGTACGGCCTCACGTGAATCTTTTGCATCTCTTTGAATTCGTCGGGTCGATATCCTCTCAATCTTAACATGGAGTAGAGGTAGAGGGCACTTCTAGGTAGGTCTCCCTCTTTTCGCGAGTCAGATCCCATCGAAATTTCAAAGAGAACTCACCGTTGACCGATATGATGGCCTTGTAGGTGAACAAGTGAGCGAGAACCTGTCGGGATGTGAGTGAAATTTCATCGAGATTTCATCCGGACGTACCGATCGTGAAGAAGGAAACTTGGCCAATTCGTCCCTCAGAGTGAGATCCATCATCTGTCTCGCCGACGCGTACGCGTTGTGGATTTGCATGAGACCTGCCGATGGTCGACACGTCAGAAACGTAGACACCTCACCTGCAATATTCAGCTGTACCGCCGGGTCTTCAGGTCTCAAATGAAAGGCCTTCTTTAAAAATTTGAGAGCAAAGTCGTTGCGTCCCAATTGATGAGCGTCACCGGACAGTTCGATCCACGTTTCGATCTTTGCAGTTCAGAGGATGTCCTCTAGATGGCTTCACCTTCTTGTCGTCGTCCATCTCGGACATGTCGGGCTCTTCGATGGGGTTGACATCATTGAACGAGCTGGAGTCTAAATTCATCTGTTTTATCTTCTTGTCCAGTTCGGATTCGCCCATCTCAGGTATGTCGAATCTGAGAGGATGAGTTGAGTGAAATGAAATGAGATGGTGTACCGATCGATGAGATCTTTCCGTAGTTGCATGATGTACTTGATCTCTCCAACAGATCTCGTGTCTATGACAACCTCTCCGTCTCTGTGTGGAATGAGTTCTGCATCATAATGTGTTCGACCTCTCACTGCTCTTCTTGGCCTTCGCCATCCATATAATCCTGTGATACATGAATTTGTGTCAATCGAGGAGACTCACAGCATCAAATCGCTGAAATTCCTCGGGTGGGTTTTCGAGATCCATGTCGAAGTCGTCTCTGATAGAGGTGAATCAGATGACAGAGAACGATGATTTTGAAGGGACTCACTCTTCCGGTGGGACCTGTGATCGATCAGTCGCGGGCTCAACGATGTGATCTCACTTTACGATCTGAAATAAGACGACGATTCAATTTGATGGCTGAAGATTGAAATGTTTGTAACACGGTGCTTGTTGGTGTTGTTATCTGAGATGGGAGAGATGTCTTCTTCATATGATTGAAGGATCGACGAGAAATACAGCCCGTCCATGTCAGTGGTTTCACTCGTCCAAGACCAAGGACGTGCTTCGCCCTTGTCAACATCTTCGGTAATGATGTGATGTGATCGAGATGGCACGATCAATTGCGCCGCGTCCTCCACACGCCATACATGATCATCCTGCGAAATACTGAAGAGAGAAGGTACGAATATCACTGGGCAGATGGAACGACGATAAAGAAAGCCGTCAAATTGGATGCACCTCATTACGTAGACGCTCTGATGCATTGGGTTCAATCGCACCTCGACGATGAGAACATCTTTCCCTCGAAAATAGGTCTCTTCTCTTCTCTCTACTCTCTCCTATCCATTCTGTCCTCTATCTCTCCTCTCTGTTCCATCACACATACAACCCATATTAGACGATAAGAAGATGAGACAACTCACGTGTAGCAGGAATACCATTCCCAAAATCGTTTCAGACGTCAGTGAAGAACATCTTTAAGAGATTATTCCGAGTATACGCACACATCTATCACTCTCACTTCAACAAGATCGTCAGCTTGGGAGAAGAGGCTCATTTAAACACGTCATTCAAAGTGATCCATCCGTGTGATGCACGTGACTGATCGTGTGCAGCACTTTATATACTTTGTACAAGAATTTCAATTGGTGGAGAAGAAAGAGCTGGCACCTCTACAAGAACTGATCACTCAACTGATGAATAGAACACCCGAATAAATTGCCTAGATCATACGACTCTCTCTTCATCTCTCACGTATTCTATGTCATTCTCCACTCATCCCTCATACTCTATGTCATTCTCGTTTATTATCCAAGTGGGATATCATGTCCACTCTACAATGAATTCAAGAATTGCACACAACTGCGGAAACATTTCTCCTTTCCCTCCTTGACGTCCCTCTGGCTGAGGTCACCTCTCACAGCAAATCCGTGCACTTGTCCGGGGTAGATGTTCACTTGGTAAGTGATCTTCATCTTCGACAGTACCTTCATCGCATGAGAACGGATGTATACACCTGCTCACCTCTCTGGCATCGTTGGCTGCTTTATCGTCGAAGAAGCTATCCAGGGCACCCACTTGGAGGGAATAGGGCTTGGTCAACTTCTCTAAGATCTTACCATCCACACCTGCAGGATGACAGGCGATGGCTGCGTCCACTTTGGTTCCTGCCTCGTTCACTCTCAGCACTCAAATTCAATCTCACCCTCTTGAGCCAAAACGGTGGAATGGTATCCACCCCAGCAGAAACCGATGACAAACAAGGAACCTGAAAGACGTTCAGAGGGGAAGGAGATTGAAGTAGAAGAGGGGGAGTAAAGTAGAAGAGAGAGAATTGAGTAGAAGGATGAATTACTCGTTTGAGGATCGGACCAGATGGAATCAATGACCTTGTCCATGAGAGGTCTTACAACCGACTCTCTGTGCTTGACAGACCACACTCCAAATTGAGCCATGGTAGGTCCTTTGTCAATGACCTGCAGATAGCTCAGAAGAGATCCTTTCCCTTCTCTCTCACCGTTTCGATCAGACCCTCTGCTTTGGGGTCTGAGGGGAGTGGTGCGATCACCTTCAAGTGCTCGATCGGGAAAGAGTCGTTCTGCATTGAATAAACTTTCTGTCTTACGAGCGACGCTCACCTCGAAGAAGTCGGGGACGTATACGTAGAAGCCCTCTTTAGCGTATTCGTCTGCGAGAAGTCTGGCGTTCTGAAAAGGATTACCATCTCACAGAAACTCCCTATCTCACCGGTATCTCCCAACCAAAGATGTCAGTGATGAACAATAGGCTCTTCTTTTTGTTTCCATCTTGGGGCTTGGCGACGTAACAAGGTAGTTCGCCGACTGTCGTGACTTGTCCAGTTGGTGTTCCGGCGTGGAGGTGTCCTGTTACACAATTTTCGCAAGACATTTGTTGTGTTATGTGAGGTCTCTTGTGGTTTGGATTCTTGTTTGTGTTGTGACGCAAGGGTTCATTATTTCTGTGGATTTCACAAGGATCTCCCATGCGACTCTACAAGATAGATGCGGGCATCATAGTAAAAGGGGGTATTATAGTCCATTTCATTACAACTCTCCTCGCACTGAATGCTCACCTCCTGTATTCTGTTTGGTAATCCTCTGCAAAACATTTGTAATGTGTTCGCGCACTCTGTACTTGTTCGCGCACTCTGTACTTGTTTTATGCAGTCTGGGTGGAATCTATACACTCAACCACCAACTGCATCGAGATCAGAAGTCATCACCCTCACCCTCATCACCCTCACTCTCATCACCCTCACTCTCATCACCCTCACCCTCTTCACCCTCACCCTCATTTCGAATGAACACATAGTGGATTGCTCCATGGAGGGTGATCACAGATTCGAATTGCTCCATCAGCTTCACGAGATATTACAAGGAACAACAACACCCAGGTGAGATGTAGAAGCGATGTTGGGTGAAGCGCACAGAGTCATTCAGAGGAGAGCCCTTGTTGGTCTCTTCCTCACTGACCAACCTCAAATCCCCCATCATTGAAGTCAAGTGGTCGTACACGAAACTGTTCAAATTGAATGTGTGTACAAGAAAAATGCGATTGATATCGTGTAGCACCGCAGTGGAACATCACCAGCCACGATCGTCAGAATTTCAGAGAGACTGCTCACTGTCTTCAGTACCGTCATGAGGCTCATCATCGTGGTGATTCAAATTGAAATTTAGTTCAGCGTCCAATTTCGAAACGTCACGAAGACCGTGTTTGCTCTACTTCGAAAAGTGAATCGCTAGGCGCTGCCTCGCACCATGACTCAGCGAGGATCCCGATGGAAAGTCGATGCTACGGCGAATGAAGAGAACC